>JANCMA020528276.1:0-10299 GCA_024336925.2 Zoanthus solanderi | reverse complement strand
TTTGCGGATCAGCCTATAAAAATATGTAAAAAATTTCTTGACATTACATTGTAATAAAAGTTGTTGTTGTTGTTGTTGTTGTTGTTGTTTGTCACGCTTAGTGAACCTAAAAATAGTATGTTTGTTTTACTTTGTTGTTCATATCCTCATGTCCAGGCATGTTGACATGAAACTTCTGAGTTTCCGACACCGATACTAAAAAGTACCTTTGACTTAGTAATGCATTGTTACAGCGCGTGCAATCTATTCCTTTCACTTTTAAGAAACCTTTCAGAATCAATTTCGTACAAATCTTATGTCATGAACTCAAAAAGAAAAAAAGTTGAGAAAAATAAATTCATTTTCCAGAAAAACCTACAGACATTTTACTTGGTCACGTTTCCCAAAATCCTGATTTCATGAACATTTGTAAAAAGGGATAGAAAACACCCTTACCTAAGTACACACCCTTTGTTGCACCGTTCTCTAATGCACTTTTTAGACAATGAAATAAATAGATTTAGATTTAGCGTCCACAACATGTATAGATCTGTTCGATAGTTTTCATATGAAAATTATACGAAAATAATCCAAGAAACATACGCTTTTTGTAGATATGAAAATTGTAGTTTTTATTACTGTATATCAAAAATTAGTTGCTATATGAAAGCACTTTCTTTATGTCAAAAGTGCATGTCTGTATATGTCTCAAAATTATCTAGATCATATCACTAGGAAAATAGTATATATAAAAAGGACCTTGTAAACTTGACTCAAAAGAGAATATAGAATAGACCTACATAGAAGAGAGAATAAGAACAGTGAATAGGGATCCATAAACAGAGAATAGAGATAACAACAACAGAGAAAGATGTATAAGGCTTTAAACACAATGTAAGTGGCCAGTATACTGGTCGCAAACACTGTCTATCATTCATTAAAGATCCTGGTACCACTAATCGCTGCCCTGTGAGTCCTTACCTCAACCACTATCAGAAAAACATATGTTTTTATTTAACATTAGTATTGCTTTACCGTGTATAAAGGAAAAGATTTTCTGCTATTATTTCCTCTTTTGCCTTTTGGACTTAATGTGCTAATCAGATCCCTCTTGGAAGTTGTAACCATATCACATCTGTTCTCAACATAACAGTCTTGCTTACTGTTCTTTTTAACAAGAAAAGCTCCAAGAGGTCCGGGCATGGTGTATGGTACAAAAGGCGACTGTAAGAAATGAAAAATTATTGTGTTTTATGCTGACTAAGCTTTTTGACTAGCTTTGTTTTTGCCCAAAAGTCGACACCAACAATTTAAAGAGCATGCACTATTAGAATAAGTATCAGTAGTAGTTGTTGTATAGTGGTAGTTTTTATACTGTAGAAGCAGTAGTGGAACTAAAAAACTGAAATTCATGAGTGTACATTTGTATATGTAAAATATATATTCAGTCAACAGTCAAGACTAACCTGGTTATTACAGTAGCGGTGGCTGAGTACCTACTTTTCTGTTTTATTTTTTTATTTATGTGTAAATGTAAATATAAATGCCATATATATAAACTGAGGTAATGAAAAAAAACTGATTTAATTGATTTGAAGTGATCCAGGATATCAGTGATAAAAGGTAAGCCTGCCAGACAGAACAATGCGGCTCATCCAAAACAGAACTGACTAACACTTGTCTTGAAAGTGAAATGGCTTAATTCATTTTAAGATAATTTAAGATTGTCGTCAGTAGTCAACCGAGTGAAAAGTTAAAAAATAAGTCAAAATAGCAACAGACACTCACTTAAACATGCAAAAAGGCTTCATTTGTTATAATTATCCATGTTTTATCTTTAACGGTATTTTTAAGTTGAAATCAGCTGTAAATTCAAATAGAATGTCTTAATTCAAAATCGTTTTAATTATATTAGCTGATAATCTCAGTGTATTAGTCTTTTGTACAAACAGATTAATTATAATGGTACCAACCTTTTCTTGATCAAGTGTGAATTTCCAAGGCTTTTTCCCCATAGTGAATTCAACACCATTTTTTGTATGTAAACTTGAACAATCCTCGAGCAACACTTCGATATCATTATCATCTTTTGATTTCAAATTTGAACATTCTTGTTTCATCTTTGACAAAACATACTCAGAGTTAAAAGCGTCATTTGAAACAAACCTCTCTTTCTTCCTCACAGTGCACTGCGCTGATTCAACGCAGATGATAGTGTCCTTTAATTTTTTGTCTTCTTCTGTAAGTCTTTCACTCTGCGAGCTAATGCTTTCTTGAGCATTATTCTTTCTCTTGAATGAAAGTTCGTTTTCGTATAATGGGTATTTGATTTTTGGCATTGTTTCGATAGAACTATTGTTGTTCCTTTTCGCCTTCAGCGCACTTTCCGTACAAAGTAAGAACTGGTTCATTATCACTCGGTTGTCTCTCAAGAGTGATTGAGAATTAGGCGCGGACTGAAAAGATGGCTGTTTATTTCCTTTATGTGTTGATCTGTCTTTTTGGAACTTCTGATGGCATGTGTTTTGTTCTGTTCCACAAGTTTGCGTTTGCGTGTGGGGAAGCGTTTGATTCAAGACCGATGAATCTCTTTGTTCTGAAAGACTATTTGGCTGTGATGGTGGAGAGACCTCTCCAAGCTGAAGTTTGGAGGGTTTGCATGGCGACATAGGAAGATCCATTTTTCCCTTTATGAAATTCTGTATCGAAGTTTTAGGGCCATCGAGATTTATTAACACAGGTTTCTTGACAGAACGATCTTTTAACAGAAGAAATAGAATCAGTTATGAATCATGTAGACTCTATATATATAGGATGTTTCTGGCAACTGCTTGTAAAATGACACGCTAAAAAAGTGAAAATGTCTCTAGTTGAAACTTTACTGAATCTTGTAGTTTACGTTCGCAATATGCACAGTAAAAACACAGAAGCACCGTTTCCCATTTATTATTATATCTACTTTGTCCCAAATGATACACGTATTCATGTAATATTAAAAGTTCAGTCAATGTTTTTAAGTCTGATATAATCAGAGATCTCTTCAAAATTTGTCTTTTTTTGATTTTTCATCATTTCAAACCGCTGACAGAAATAATAACAAATTAAGAAGAAATTTAGGCTGAAGCAGCCAAAAAATTAAGAACAATGAGCCTCGGCAAAATTTACTGGTTCATATAAAAAAAGTATGACTATATGTATTGTATGGTTTTATAATCCCGATGAAAACTTGTATCACAAACTAAGTGAATTTAAAATTCCGCGAACGGTATATCAGTTTATGATTTTCTGTATCATTACAAGTTCAACGTTATTTTTCTAAGCTGGAAAAAAGTCTATTGGATATAGTACCTTTTTTCTTTGGTGCATCGTGCGCCGCCATTATAACTTTTAGAGCATGCAAATCTTGACTAACAGTCACACCAGCATTACATTTCTCTTCAGGAGACAACGGCGTTGAGCGGAGAACTTTTCTAGCCAACCGTTTCTTTTCGAAGAATTCCTAAAACAAAAGAACATAAACTCCTAAGAAAACCAAGGTTGAAGAAAAGTTTGGTAGTGATGTCATGTGCTAATGAAATGGAAAATATACTTGCACAGATAAAAAAAAAAAAAAATCGAAAAAATTGTCTAGAATATTAAGCTTAAGTATTGCGTAGTGAAGTTTGCAAAATACAGAACTTTCGCATTTGTTCGTAAGGGCTTGCTTAAATGACTTTTTGTTGCTATTTTAACCTAACCTTCTGAATTTTTCTTTCTTGTTTCATCTTGATACGATTTCTGTAGCAAGATAATTTGAAATAAAATGTTAATAAATATTTGTCAATTTCAAACGGTATGTATCTGTACGTAAAGTTCAAGAAAAAAACTTACCGAGCTCCTCCAACCCAATTCATGATCACCACCGATTGAAATCTTTGTTCTCCTTGGAGGCGTGCGCGCAATTTATTCCCGCCAAAAGTATAATTTTTCCCGCCAACACTGGTCTGGTGCGCATGCCGGCACTCCTAGCTATTTGGGACTTTACAAATGGTACCGTTTCGGAAACACACAACAAGCCATTCACAAACCTAAAAGATCCGTATTTGAAGTGAAAACGTTTAAGGTTTGAATGAACTAATAAAAAAAAAAAAAAAAAAAAAAAAAAAAAAAACGTAGAGCAGTGCACAAACAGTTGCAGCCGTGAAGAGAAGCTAGAAGGTGCATATAGACTAATTTGTTTTATTTTTATTGAAACAAATTCGGTTTCATTTTTGTGGTGTAAAGTTCAAGTAAATGAAAAACATGCTGGTAACAGCACTGATGTGCCTTGTTTCGAAAGATTTTTGTTTATTCCGGCAATACTGAAGCATAGTTGAAAACACTTTTATTTATTTACAAACCTAAAATAACAGTGAGACTCCAATTGCCTGAAAGATAAGAACAAATTAAAAACAATCTGAGGCTAAATTGAAAATGGCAAGCATGTGCATTTAGTGCTTTGACTATTTCGACTATTTCATTTCACAAAAACAAAGTCCCAATAATTTCTCAGAGTGATTTTCCAACATACGAGCCCACTATATATTAACGTAAAATAATTGTAATAAATATAATTAATAATTTGTCAATTATCCCCGAAGTGGAGGTGACTAGTAGTAGATATTTCGGAGAGTTAAATATCTATCTCTAGGCACCTCCACTTCGGTCGATAATTGTTTTAGTATTAAACTAGTAAGTGAATTGCACTTTTTAAAATAACTTTTTTAAAAAAATCTTTATTAAAATCTGGGCAAAAACAAACTTCACAACCAGCCTTCCACAGACCACAATCTATTTCACGCGCCAGCACTAAACCTAACATCAAAAATATAAGAATAGAAAAGAATAAACAGAAGAAAAACTTACTATCAAACAATGAAACACCAAATTTTGTTTTTTTTTTGTGTTTAAAAGGGCTCCTTCATCGTTTATTTTAAGAGTTTCTTCTTCCGAATGAAACTGAAGCAAAACAGAAAGCCATTTGTTCACGGATGAGTGACCGAGGTGAATAGCGCAGGATATTCGGTTTTTGATTAACCAATCAGAGACTGGACTTTGAAACCGCTAGACAGTACTCCACATTAAACTTTAAAGCAATGTAAGCACTCAAAGTTGGTGCTTTGTTAAACATTCGGATTGTTTAGCCAAAGCCGAAATTTGCAGACTGAGCCTTCACGCATTCAAAATAAGTTTTTCAGATTTTTCATGCTCCTGCACCAACGCGCACGATTAACATATTCATTTGGTAGCCCGGTTGTTCAAAGAGTCCGATTAGACCTATCCCACAATGAAGTCGCGTTGCTCAAAAGGCCATTTATCGTTAACCCAAGGTTACTGAAATTCCGAATAAAATTGCAATTAATTTTAATTCTTGTCTTGAGTAAATAAACTTTCTTATCGATTGATTAGTGCTAAGAAAAACATAATGGTGGATTTAGACTTGCTGTTTCAAGATTTTGCTTCGCAAAGCTAAAGGCGGCTTCGTACTCAACTACTAAGATGTTGACAAATTATAAAGCGATTTACCGATCGACTTTATGCTCGATATAGGTTTAGAAGAGCTTCCATAATTAAACTATATCTTTAAAATTCATTGATGATAATTTAAAGATAAAAACGAGAACCCACTGCGACTCTACTGATGCGAGTGGTAGTTCTTTCAGTGCAAAGTGTAGTCAACGCAGAAGGTCCAGATAAACCCACAATGAGTCATTTTGGAGGTAAAAGATGTAAAAGGTAAACACCAATAATTTCGTGCAATTAAGTGGAATCAAGGAGAGTAGAGAATAAAAGCAAATGTATACGAATTTCTTCATCAGCGGCCTATTCAATTTTAATCTTATTTATTATTATAAATAAAGATATATCAAGTGATTCCCTTTTAGCGTTTTAACCAGCTTGCAGCTTGTAGCTTTCTTTTACTTGTAGCGGATTGAAAAATACTGGCAAGTTTAGTTCGCAGTTCGGCTCCATGACAATTTTGATCCTTATTGAACTTAGAATTTACTAAGAAACGGATTAAGTTTCGCCTGAGGAGAATTGGAGAATTTTCACCACCAGAGCTGAATGTAAGTTGTAAATCGGTAACAGAAGTTGTGAAAAAACGGAAAATTTGAATGTTACCGATCAGTCGTATATATAACTTAAGGCAAACACCGAAAACATTCACCGATTCTTGCACACAAACTCAAAAAGATTTTAAGGACAATACTTAAACTTTTCGCTGCTTCAAATACCTCGTGGAATTCTATTAGCAGAGTGTTGGAGGAATTGAGGAGAGGGAGAAATACGCCAGCTCTCTAAGTTTGTTCTAAAGCAAGGTCAAAGGGCCAAGGTCAAATTATAATTGAGCCGCGTGTAACTCATAGCATGCAGCTGTGATGCAAAATATGTTTATTTACTTTGAGTATAGCGGCCATCTGCGCCATAAATTAGATGTGATTATCGACTAAATATGTATTATTTTCAAATGTCAATCACTTATAAATTTGAAATAAAAACATTCGTGCGGATAGGTTGAAACTAGTACAGGCCAGATTAAATTCCAAATCATTAAGTTAAGTATGGCAGGAAGTTGTGATGTTGAGAAACTGCAGTATAAGGTTCTTAAAGTCAAAGGTGTTTCTAAATTTGTTTTATTTATGTACTGCCTTAACTCCTACGCTATCACAGCAGAGTTTGAATATAATAATAATATAACAACAGAATCACAGACTTAGTAGACAAAACTCGTTGCTTTCAATACCAGTTATTATCAATAACCTCACCGAAAAACACTCAGAAACTGATAACAACGTATCCTCAAATAGGAATTAGTCAACCCGAATATATTTTATAGCCAGTATATATAAAGCTATAACGTACTTTGAACTAACATTCAAATATTATAAGGAGCCGCCGTAACTCAAACAAGAAAAAGAACTTATAGTTATCACACTGATTCTTGAATTATAGTTGGTGAACAGTCTTTTAGCACTGTCTCAAAAAAGGTTTATAGTTCTGAAAACAAGGGAAAATTGCAATGAAAATCGTAATATTTCTATCATTTGTTGGACTTCTCGGTTTTTTCAAGAAGACACCAGTTATATCTCTCGACTTGAGAAAATCTCCCGTGGCTTTATCAGGTAAGTCTTGAAAAGATGCCTTTTCAACTGCATCAATGTTAAATGTAGTACCAATTTTTCATCATCAATCCAATTTTGATCCGGGTTTATCCCCATAAGCGGGGCTGGCCGGAATTATCCCACTTTAACAGCAATCTCTCCAACTCCCTTTCTCCATCTCGCTCGATTTATGGCATCCTTTTTCTTTAAACCAACACTCTTGCTCTCCTTCTCAACTTGCGTCTTCCGCGTCTTCTTTGGTCGTCCTCACTTCCTCTTGCCCTTCACTTCAGACTCCAACGCTTTTCTCAAAACCTGCCATCATCCCTCCTCAACACATGCCTGTACCATCTCATTCCGTTCGCCTTTGCCACCTGAACCATTGTTTCCTTCAATCCCAATATCTCCTTTAGGTCCTCTACCAACCACTGTAGTTGTAATACCCGGCCACCGTTAATGTAATACAAATCAACCCCAAATGTAATATACCCTACGTAAATGTAATACCAATCAACGTAAACGTGATACCAATCAACATAAACGTAATACTAATCAACGTAAATGTAATACCAATCAACTTAAACGTAACAGTTTTACAAATAGTTAAGTTTTACACCGTAGTAAAAAGAATTTTAAAACTGACGTTTCAGACTGTAGTCCTTTGTCGGAGTGAATGCATGAGAGATAAATAAAGACCTCCAGTAAAGATTTACAAAGATTTATTCAGTCCTTTGTTTGCAAATTCTGCAGCTCTGTAGGATATCGGCCAAGGGAGCTTCCGAACTTTTACGAAAACCGCTTTCGAAACGCTTTTTGCCTCAACGGATATTTATGTTAACACCAATCAAGCGAACAAAACGTGAGAACAAACAAATTTGAGTGTTTGGGGCTGACCAAATTAAAAAATTGGCCATTGGGGCTTGCTTAATTGCGGAAACTACCATCTGCTTTGATTCCAGTTTTAAATTTGAGCAGCTGCAGCTTCTAAGCTTTTGAAAACAACTTTTAAAATGTTGTTAATCGATCTCTGAGAAGTCGTTGAAAACAAGCCCCGATTAGGCCATCACAAATAACTCCCACACGTTAACTCAAGTATCATCGCAATTTGTTCAAAAAAGCTGATACAGTTCATGTTGGGAGAGCTTGTGATAGCCATTGTTTCAGTTATGTGCTTTATCATCAAACGAAAACGTTTTTGAGTTTTTAAGGCTATCAAGTGAATGAATATAACGCTTATATATTACATTAGTACACTCAATCGTTTTTAACCACGAGTATTAGCGTCAAGTACTAGTTTCCTTAATTAGTTAATAATCTTGAGAGCGCGACTCGCTCTCGAGCTGATGTAATAGAGAGCTTTTAAAAGCACCTGAACATTTCTTCACGACGGAGGTCTATTTTCCGTGAGTAGACTGGATCGAGAACGGCGTTTTTGGCGCGAATCAGTTTTACTTAAGAAGCGAGCGTATCGCAACGACGGACGCACGCAGGGTAAAAAGGCGCAAAAACTAAGTTTGAAGAGCTCAGTCGTAAACAAACTTTAAATTGTAAAATTGTTAACACATACGGCAAGAACCTGGAACAAAAGTCAGTGTTAAAGTAATTGTAAGTAAATTATTTACTTACAAAGATTTATTGACAATTTGTTCGGTGCTTAATACGGTGCTTAAAGCCATTCCTTTGAAAAAAACCATTGCAGTCCTGATAGATCAACACGGCTCCAGGCAAAAAGCAGCTTGTAGGCCTCCGTGAAGATCACCCTTACCGCATGATGTGCTGCCTCCGTGACAAAAAGAACGCCTGGTGCTTAAGCTCTCTAATTTTCAAATGCCAACGAGGGAAACAGGTCAAGTGAAAGAATGTCCAATTTGCCAAAGGACGAGAGGGGTTGTCGAATCTCTTGTTTTGTGGAAGGCACGTTTTTGCTATTTAGTTCTCTAACACAATATGCGGGAAACTGAGTTCAACTATTTATTTTTTCTTCTTGGCGGGAAGCCGATTAAGGTTTTTAGAAAACACTATTAAAAATGAACGCGGCGCCTAAACTGACTAAATGATATGGTCTCTTAAGCTGATGTTATACGAGGCAATTTTTTGTGCAACTTGTCTCGCAACGCCATTGCGAGACAAGTTGCAAAGGGGGTGTTACACGGCGCAATGGCTCCTGCAACTTGAATTTTGTAACTAAAATCATTGCGAAAAGTAGAACAGGATTTTACTTTCGGCAATGATGTCTGCAACTTGTCTCGCAACGATTTTAGCCATTGCACGGGGTGTTACACGCTGCAATGGCTCGTGCAACTCGTTTCGCAATGGCGTTGCGAGACAAGTTGCACGAAAAATTGCCTCGTGTAACATCAGCTTTAGGGTTAGGAGTAATGGTTAGAGTAGGGGTAAGGATTATATCTTGGTATATTTTGTGTAATTTCGAGAAATTTATCAACTGCCGGCTACGGAGTTATAATAAATCCCTATACGACTGTCGGACACCGAGACACTTCGTTTTACGTTAGGTTCAACTTATTGTTTGCGGTTTCAAAAGAATTCGATGATCTGTACAAATTCTGTCACGTTCAAATATTAGTACAAAGTTGGATTTCAAGTTTTCGAAAATATTTAGAAATCTTTAAAAGCATACATACCCTGTGCCAAGGAGAGAAAAAGAAGAAAAGCAAGGATTTGCAATACAGACACACGGAAGCTTTCAATATTAAACGCCATTTTTGCAATAGTAGCTCGACTGTCAAGGACGGTTAAAACATTTACCTGAGCAACCAAGCCTAAAACTACTTTTTCAATCAAAACGGATGTTCTTTTGATGACAAACTTGACAGTTCTTTCGCAATATCATTGACAGTTTGTATGCATGGTGCGCTAAAAGTGACAATATCGAACCAGTAAATATAAAGGGATATTCCACTTGTCGAATAAAAATCATACGGCTATTCACGTTTAAAAATGTACAGCTATTCAAGATTATACACTTCAAATATACGAATATAATTTTTCTACTAGAGATGTTTCGACATTGTCACAATGTCATCTTCAGTAGAATATACAATTTCAAATATAAAAACCTAAAATGATTGACAGCTATATGCTTAACAATAATAATTGAACTTTTTTTAAACATTTTTCGCAATTTCCTTCATGCAAGGGCATGTACACACCTTCCTGTTTTCGTATCTTGGACTCAGCG
>JANCMA020528170.1:0-10300 GCA_024336925.2 Zoanthus solanderi | reverse complement strand
CTTTGGTTAGGGGACGGTTTGGCGGCCATCTATCAAATATTAACTCCAAAATTAATTTTCAAACTTCACTAAAATTCTCTCAAACTCAAATTTCACTTAAAAAACATTTACAAAATCTATCTATCAAAATATTCAAGAGGCTTCCTTTTCATTCACTCTGTGATGTGGTTATCGCTCTTCTCACATTTCAAAATAATGACGGAGATATCAAAAATATCACTAAAAGTAGCGAAAAAATGATCTTAGGGTAGAGAGTGGCCTTAAGTAAAATATATGGGACAAGTGAAATTTCCTTCGGACAAGTAAAACTTGAATCTCACTTTTCCAATGGACAAGTGGGAAAAAGGAAAAGTCAATTGCCGTGAAAGGAATTGGAGCAGTCTCAATATGGTGTCAATATTGTGAAAGGTGGCGCCACCAGAGGTGTTCGGGGCTCAGGAATCTGAGAAGAGAAAGAGATAACTTTAGATGTCCAACGTGTGTGAAGGGAGTTGTGGCAGTGCCACGAAGATTGGAGGTGGGAGAAGATAGTCTGGTAATAGTGGTTTGATGTGGAGGAGGGGTAGAATCGGCAGTAAAGGGTGAGATATCCTGTGCTTGGAGGGAATTGGCGAGCTTGCTAGTAAACCATAGCATTCCTTTAGAGGAAAGAGTGAAGGTTTACTCTGTGTGTGTGAGTCCTGCATTGCTGAATGCTGTGGAAACTTAGGCACCGAACGGAAATACTGGAAGGATTGCTAGCTAGTTGGGATCATAGAATGTTGAGATACATGCCAAGAGTAAGATGGCAGGACAGGATTACTATTGAAGAGGCCAGAAGAAGGTTTGGGGTGGAAAACCTTGAACATAGATTAAGGAAAGTGAGGTCGAGATTGTTCGGTCATGTAAAATGTAGGGTGCTAATAGCATACTTAGGAGAGTGATGGAGCTGGAGATGGAAGGTAGAAGGCCAGTAGGTAGGCCAAAGAAGACCTGGAGTAAGGTAGTTGAAGAAGACGTGAGGAAGTTAAACATCACGGAAGGTATGGTGGAGGATAAAAAACAGTGGAGGAAACTCATATTTCGTTGAACCCCAGGAGTGGGAAACTAGGGACGATAAATGAAGAATATGATTTTGTATAATGATGATTAAAAGTTTTTAATTTCAAAATGCTCTGTTAAAAGCTACCAAATACTCCAGGTAACAATGACTGTAGATAAGAACTAGTGCACCTTTTTGTTAAACTTATTTAATAATTGTTTGTGGCTTTATTGTGAAAAACTATTAAACTCTATTCTTAAAACTATTAAATAATCTAAATTTAGAAAATAGATCATTGGGCTACAGTTGGTATTGTATTTTTGTCGAGGTTTTTTTTTCCTATTGTAAAGAAATTTGTAGTCCGTGGCCTACAGGCCTTTAGACTGAGTGTGCCTATGTTTAACTCTTCATTTTTCTGATTTGAAAAGAAGTGACAATCAAGTTATAGTATTTATTTGGTTTATTGAAAGGTTTGGAAAGGAATGTGGAATGAAATTCCTGTTGTCGCCAAGAGGTTAGCAATAAAAACTGTAAACAAAAGGATGTCAAGGGACTTTAGTGACGAATATTCAAAATTAAGGTATGCCAACTTTTTAGTCTGTGTTTGCTTGAAATTTTAATTATGAAGATGGATATTTTTGACACCTGTTTTTGGTGGCCTCTTGTTACCGGTTTTTAAATTTGAAAGTAACAGTTGTTAGAGAAATTAAGAAGTCTGCATTGAAATTATAGTAATTAAGATTTCAGTAAAATGATTTGAAGTTATTCTTTCAGTGTGCGGGAATGATATATTGAGTGCCAGCACTTTGCCGAAGCAATAATATTGGTGTCAGCTCCCTAGTATGTACTAATTTCAGCAGTGATAAAATCAACGTTGAGTTGTCTAAGTTATGAATTGTACCTTTTACTGACAAACATCAACATTTTTTTAAAGAGTTATTTAATTGGTGTGATGTCATCTTATGTTTTGAGAAATGTTTGATAAACGTATTAAAAACCTGTACTTTGGTTTCAGGATTTTTTCTCATCCTAATGTGTTGCCGGTTATTGGAGCATGTAATGATTCCAAGAGCTTGATGGTTTTGTCCCAGTATTTATCTTATGGATCACTCTACAATGTGCTACATGAAGGATCAGGTAAATTACAAGCATGAAGATCGCAAATACATTTATTTAATGTTTTTTAGTATTTATCAGACTGTATCTCTTTTTTACTTTTGTTTTTATGTTCATTGTCTTTGGTTATACAAGTAGTATTAGGAGCTGATTCTTCAAGCTTTTGTCCTTTTTTCGAGCAACTAAAAATATTAATAACTTCGACATTAGAGAAATATTGAGAACTGTGACATTTATTTTGGTAGCATAACGTGTGCGTTGTGGAAATTTAATGGTCATCTTTTCAAGTTTAATCTTTTCACGAAAGGTGACGTGGTTGCAATGTTGGTAGGATCTCTTTATTCCAACCACGACGTCTTGGGTTCGGCCTGCAGCTCTTCCGAGAATGGAACATTTGTGTGACCTTCTTTTGCGCCAAAGCACACTCAGCTTTCCCTTCTCAGGAGGCCTATGAATAGAGTACCGCGTCTGCTGTGTGCTAACAAACGATGGATTAGTGTCAGGTCCAGTGAAAGTCAAAACCTCTTGTCAACTTACTGTAACACTGTAAATAAGCACTGGCTCGTTGAGCCTCTTGGTTCGTTAAGATTTTAGCTTAGATTTTAGCCCTTTGTTATAAGTAGTTTTAGGAGCTAACGTTTCTAGCATCAGTCCTTTGTCAAAGCAACTGAACATGCTGAACAAAATTAAATATCACTTAGGGAGCATAATGTGTAAGTGGAAATATGGACAGCATCTATTTTGATTCATGGTCTTCACGAAAAAATGGTCTATGATCATGGTTGCTTCAATGCATAGACATGCAGTTTCTGTGATTAAAATTAAACCAAAGCTAGTGAAATGAAGTAATTTATATTGACTTAAATGGCCATAGCAGTTGATATTACAGAAGCCTCTTAAGCTTGGCAAACTTTCAAAAGAAGCAGCATAAGTCACATTTTCGGTATTCTGCATTGCTTGGCATGCTGGCTTGCAAGTGAGCTGGGTTCATGCCCCACTTTACAACTATTATTAGAATTGTCCTCGCTGATCTGGATAAGGGTCAAGCTCATTTTGTTTTTTATATACTCAAGTTATTATTTTGAGTTATGGTTGTCAGTTTGAATACCGTAAACGATTTAATAAACGCCCTGGGCGTCTGTTAAATTCCTGGAGTCATAGGGGGCGTTAAATACATCGAGGCGTTTATTAGAGGTGTTTTTTCACTTAAACTCCAATAACGTCAACGATATAAGCTAGACTGCTAAGCAAAGCTCTCTATATTACTAACCTAGCTAATATTTGAGGGACTAACGGACTCAATAAACGGGAAAACCCTTTTAGATTTTTTTCCAAGGCAGTGTTTTTCTATATTTATATTCTATCCGTTTTTGTCATATGCAAATTATGAAAATCAAAATGTATTTTTTTTATATTTAAAGAAAACAAGTATATTGGCTTGCCGAATTATTGTAAAAATTTAAAAAGTATGTTTCTTCTTCTACGTACTGGATGATAGTTACTGAATAATTACAACAGTGAGTACGACCATATCCAGCAAAATCTTACAGATCTGTGCCCGGTGTACGAAGACTGGATAAGTTATCCAGCGGATAAGCGCTATCCAGTGGATAAACTCGCTCTCCAGTGAATAGTTATCCGCAGGAAAAAATGTTGTTGCACGAAATTCGAATAGAACTTTGGATAACTATCCGCTGGAGAATGATCGTAATCTCCAAATGGTTTCCTGTTGCTAAATGAATCTGTGTCGTCACTTACTTTCTGCACATCCGCGCTGTGTTCTCGTTGAAAATTATGTTGGAATTTGAGGATATAACACTAAAGAAAACAGACAACTTTCAATGAAGATTAGTCAAAAAATTTTTCTCAGAATAGATCAAGAAATTTAGAGTTGAAAGCAAATTTAAACATGAAAAACCAGTGAAAGTGTCAAGGTTATTTTTTGCATTTTGTTCAGCAATGGATCTCAGAATTTCAAGGTTAGACTTTAAAGAATTGACGTATTTTATGTTTTATGTCTTTACAACTTTATTCTGGAAAAAGCTTTGGAAACAGTAAATAAGAAGCGAACAAGCCGTTTCTATACCAAAGTCTTTAACTTTGTGACGGTCAATATTATTCGGTTAGTTAAAAGTTATTCTACCTACTTTTTCGCAGAAAATTTTATTCAGAGGATAACTCCTATTCAACTTTCATGCAACAAAATCACATCATCTTAATAAATTTTATCTGATGGATAGGAAGTTATCCGGTGGACATTGCTTATCCAGGCCTTCTACAACTGCGCCCTGTAAGATGTATGGAGTGTTTCCTTAATTTTCGAGGCGATTCATTGAGGGAAGATACACCAGGGGTTTATTAAATGGGAGCTTTTAATAAAAACTTCACACCTCGGGGGGGAGGGGGGGGGTGGGTGTATTTATTAGATACGAAGTGTTTGTTTAAGGGGGCGTTTATTACATCATTTACTGTACTTCTTTGTCATTCTTGTTTTGTCCTACAATAGGGATCATGGTAGACCACGCTCAGGGAATTAAGTTTGCTGTGGACATTGCTCGGGGAATGGAATATCTTCACTCTTTAGAACAACTTATACCTCGTCTTTACCTTAAGAGTACTCACGTCATGGTAAGATCCAAACTAAGGCCCAGACCCCAAAACATGGAAGATGTAAAATCATTCCCATCTTTTAGTCCTTTTTGTAGCATTATGCAATTTAGAACAAGACGTTACAAAAAATTGTTTTGTATTTTGAAATCTTTTTACTTTCATTATTTCATTTCTGTGGATATTATACTGTAGATTCAGAAAATTACGAGAAACCTCATTCCTGACTCTTCTGTCTCTAGAAGAAGGCAAGAACTAAATATTTGTCGTATATGAAGTATTGAAGTCGGTTTAGTATGTACTCAGTAGGTATACCAGTGATTTGAACAACTCTAGTTTGAAAGTCCAGATTAAGTCATAAGTCGAGGATGTTTCGATAATCGGATCATCTTTGCTTTTCCACTCGGCAAAAAGTGCATAAAAACCTTTCTTGTTCGCTAACTTCAGTAAACGTTTCTTTCCTAGATTGATGATGATCTCACTGCAAGGATTAGTATGGCTGATTATCGGTTTTCTTTTATGAATCTTAGTAAATATCAGACACCGAACTGGATGGCCCCGGAGAGTAAGTGAAACTTATTAACGTAACAAGTCATTACCACAATCATGTTCCTACAAATTTTAAACTCTAATTTAGCATGTTCATAAAACATAAAAGTTATTATTTAGTTTAGGCTAATATCACCAAAAAGGTGTAGTTTATCAGGTTTTGGGATACGTGAAAACACAAAACCCAGTGCGAAACTGGAGACGTATTTCCCGAACTCGCAACACAACAATCTTCTGGGGTCTATAGGTGCTCTGCGTGGTTTAATATTGCTAATTATTGTATTACATTGGTTCGAAAATTGTTATTTCCAGGCGTTCTAAACAATATTGAACAGTAAGATACTAACATAGAGTGCTGACATACCATCACCTTGGTAGCCGTCGTATTTGTAGGTAAATTGCTAACAGAATCTCCAACTATGGTCGTTTAAACACGTTTTTACACGGACTATTTATACATCTTATTGAATATAATGGGTTTCAAGATCTATTTTGATTAATTCGACATTTATCTCACATTAGTTGTCAGATAAAAGGCGAATTAACAAGTAGCTGAAGCAAACTCGGAGTTGCTCTGCCTCTGCTATATGGGCCTTAATTACCCACAGTCCTCAGCACCGTGCCTCGGAAATATTATTTTCTGTCTAATTTGTTCATTCCATTCACATGGTCGCCAGAAGTTACCTTATGTATGGAACCTGCATAAATTTGTTCTGATCAACACTCGGTGATTGAGTCAAATAGACTGTAGCATGCATTACCATAAACCTACTACTGTACATTATCAACATGACACAGCTAACTGACAGTAGACTCGGATTCCCACAAAAAACAGCGTGTTTCATGTAAACTTCATTTTTGTCCAGACAAACCTTAAAGTTTTACTTTTATGTTTGAATAGCATAATTTTTAAAAAAAGGGATGAGACTTTGAGCGTTTGCTTTTTGTGAGTGACATCTGTTCTAACTTTTCAGTGTTACAGAAGAGCCCAGAAGAAGTTGACCAGCGGTCCGCAGATATGTGGAGCTATGCTCTCATCCTGTGGGAACTGGTGACAAGAGAGGTCCCTTTCGCTCAATATTCGCCTATGGAAGTAGGAATGAAGGTAAAAAGTTGGGAAATGCGTTTTAAATAACTTTGGTACAAATGATTGAATACCTTATTAGTTCACCTTCATCTCGCTACTTTATCAGTGTCTGGCGAGAATCGAACCTCTCATGCCAATAACTGTATGAATTCACAACTCAAATTTAAACTCTACTGATGAGCGTGACATCGCCTATAACAATTTTAAAGATTGCGTAGAACTTGCTTTAAAGTAATGTAGACTCTCTAATATGTTGTATAATGTTCTCACAGATTGCCTTGGAAGGTCTTCAGCCTGCAGTCCCCCCTGGTGTATCGCAACACATGACCAAGCTAGTGAAGATCTGCGCCAACCCAGACCCAAGCAGGAGGCCTAGATTTGATCAAATATTGCCAATTCTTAATAAGATGTCTCTTGATAACTAAATATATATGCCACTGTAGTATTTTCCAGACCTCTCAATTGTGTCAATTCTTGTGTGCAGCGCTACAGGTTCAGACTCAAAGCATGTGTCAACGTGTCTGGCAATCCTGATGCATTAATCTTTTGTATAAACCTTTAAATGGTTAAATGAACAGTTTGCCCTAGTTGTCTGTTGCACTTGACAATCAAGCTCGTTGCCTTCAAAATGTTAAGCACGATTATTGTTCTTATCAAAATTATCATTTTGTTCTTGTAACACTTTTTAAATTATGGTAGGTATTCAATTATTAGTATTAAAATGGATATTTTAATTAGAAAATTAGATGTAAACTTGATTTTTATAGTACTATAAAAGTAATCTTTCTGGTACTTTGTTAATTTGTAACTTTTCGAAAAGGAACAGGCCTGTTTCAAAATAATAAGTAATGAAACTGAACCGCGTTTTATATCTCTTTCCAATTTACGATTAAGTAGTCGTGCTCATTTCGTTATTTTTGTAAATTTTGTAGCCATTGATTTTAATTGATATAAAATTTTTTTATGACATCGGATAAAAGTTCCTCTATTCAGTTTTGTAACTTGCAAAACACTTTAAAGACTTAGCGTAGAAATTCACTTGTTTCACTTTATGCAATGCAAACCGAAAAACTAAAAGAATGTCTGAATGAAATATTTTCTTGTTTATAAGAAAGAGAACCACCACCCATTTATTTTTTTACCTCCTTTGAAGTGTTTGTTAATGAGGGTTAGAGGCTGTTGTGAGTGTTTTGTTTACAAATAGACGCAAGCACTGGCCACACAGTGAACGAGAAATTTAAAATACTGCATACAGTGGAGCCGAGTTCAGTATTTACAATTTCGAGTCTATTGTGTGGACTGCAAGTACCTAAGTAAAGTGGCGTAGTTCAAATAAAATAGAATAGATATCACAAAAAAGCTGTACATAAAAAAAGATTGAAAATAGAGTTTTTATAAATTAACGCGAACGAACAATAATTTTCAGCAGCAATCAGCCAAACATTCAATGAAATTCGTCAAGAGCTGAAACTCGAACTGTTAAATAAAGAAAATTTAACGTCCCACCTTGTTTTAGAGCTACCCGTCAGTCCCTCGGGAAGTAAGTTTGTTAATTCAATAAAGAACTCTACCAGTAACTGAATTTTTTTCACTCATCGACAAGACAGTGAGGTTGCTTGATTAAACAAACTTCGCCATTTTGCATGTCAAAGAAAGCCGGGAATTGATCCTGAAATTTTTTGCTTCCCGCGTTCGCTACCTTGAAACAAACCGTTTTCATTTGTTGTAAATCCAACATTCAGTAAATCAAGCAAAGGGGTCAGTTCCATTTCGAAAAATCGAACAGAAAAATGAAAATTGAAAAAACAGGGACTCCCAACCCAGTGCGTCATTGTAGAATAGAGAGGCTCATTGTTCTTAATTGTTTGGCTACTTCAGCCTCAATGTGTTCTTTTGAATTAACATTTGTTTTTATTTCTGTGAGCGGTTTGAAATGAGAAATCAAAACAAAAAGTCAAGGCTTTGAAAAACAATGCTGATCTTCTGTATACGTGTAAAATTTCACGCAAATTTGATTCTTTTTAAAACACTCGTGCAAATTAATTCCATGTTGAACTCGTAAAGATTCGATTACATACACTAATACCATAAAAATAAATAAATAAAAACAAAATTTCATTAACAAAAAAGTTGAAAATAAAGTTTACCTACCTTGAGTTCGCCTTAAGAACGATCGCAAAAAATCCCTCTAAAACACCTCCAATCGTGCCCAAAATACACACAAGAGACAAGCACAAGGCGAACTCAAGGTATATAGGTGAACTTTATTTTCAATTTATTTGTTAATGAAATTTCGACTAAATTTTGTAAGACTTTGTATGGGAAATTTTTAATATGACTAATTTCCGGCTTGGGCAGCCTGTGGTAGCAGTGATTCCATTGAAGAAATGATTTGTGTAGATCCAGAGATGTTTCAAATAGAGGGTTGGAAAAACACGGTTGTCTGCAGGACACACATAACCAGGTGCAAAATGAGTTAGCGAGGATGTGATACAAATCATCTTTAATACTACAGCATTTTGTGTGGTACCATAAATGACAATGATCACACTGGATTCCCTTTTGGTTTTTCTTAACTGTTTTGTTGCATGAACCACATGGAAATTTCCAGTTGGGTTGTGGATTAAGCTGGATATCACCACCTAAGAGTTGTAAAAGAGATCAACAAAATTTTATACACCTTTGCCGTTTTGGACTTCACCATGGATATGTGTCGATTCTTTCGTCAGGCTATTGTGGCGGCAAAACGCTTCCAGACCAGTTAAAATCGGCTTGCTATATGCAAAGCGGAGTTTAGACCATAACCATTGGTTTCTGTTTTGATATTTGGGCGGGCGTGGTTGGCGCAGTTGGTAAGATCTCTGCCTTCCGACCCCAAGGTCCCCTGTTCGATCCTTGGCTTTACCGAGATTCGAATATTTGTGCAACCTTCTTTCCCGCCTAAGCCAACTCAGCTTTCCATCATTCTGGGGTAGGTAAATGAGTTACCAGCGTCTGCTGGTAACTCTGATGGTCTGATGGATTAGTGTCCCGTCCAGGGGGACTCAAAGACTCTCATCCGCTTAACACTACCGAAACCGGAGATAAGCGCCGGCTCCATGGGCCACTAGGCTCGTAAAGGATTTAGCTAGCTTTAGCCAGCATGATATTTGGAGTGCAGTACAATTTTTGGCTGGTTTAAGACTGCAAAAACATCATTGCAGTGGTTTCTTTTTAATAAAGCAATTATTTAAAATTCGGCATTATCAGTAAATCACTTTAAATTATGCTTTATTGCAATAACACAGCACGGTTGTTCGACACTTAATGCGAAATCACATGATCGATTTCAAATTCGTGCGCGATTGGTCAAAATCGATCACATGATTTTACATTTCGTGTAGTTAAGGTCTCCAACAATGCTCTAATCACAATGGCACAAAAAAATTTATGCATTTTTGGAAATGGCCGCCATAAGATTTGCAAAAGTACAATCCACAAAGCGAGGACAACATACGTGGGGAGTGTTTCTGTTATACTTAGTCGTAGTAAACTTCAAAAGCGATGTTTAAAATTTTGCTTCAAGTTAAGGAAGTCATTAATCGTGCAAGTGTAATGCAGTGAACGCGGACTGAGTATTAAAAGGTTAAGAAGCTGTTTCAGTTCGCCTCGTGCAGTATTAAAATTTCTTGTTCATTGTGTAGCAATCACGTGCGTCTATTTGTAAACAAAACACTCAAATTATTTTCAAACCTTTTTTCTATAGTATTTACGAAATTCTGTGATCATGGTTCATCAGCGCGTCCTGAAGAGGACTTGCGATAGACGCTAATATAATGATGACAGCAACAGACGATTTGCATGATTACATTCAGTTTTAAATTCGCTCAAGAATTTCACAAATCAATAACAAACCAAAACTTTTGCGATTCCCGTACATG
>JANCMA020528064.1:0-10301 GCA_024336925.2 Zoanthus solanderi | reverse complement strand
GACAACTTACCTTACCTTATTCGTATGTTGTAAATACTTTAGGAGAGCACATCGTTGTTGGACTCATTGACAGGATGGCAGCAGTTGGTTGACAATCATTTAGAAATTAAACTGAGGTTTGACTTGCCACAATATAAATTAAAGAAGTAAATCTAACAATGTAAAGAAACTATGACACAATTATTACATTTTTTCAAATAAGATCTGAAATTTGCATTACAATTATGAAAGACAGAATTGTCATCTGAAGCAAAAACTTAAGAATCATGCATTGCATTTATGCTTGCCAATCAGGCAACAACAACAACAACAACTCTATTATTTTATACTCGGATTTTGTAGTAGCTGTAAAGGTAATTTCTCCGAGTTTGACACACACACACACACGACACAATTAAAAACCCCAACTGGTAGAAGGCAAACCAGTTGGCTATTTACAAAGCACGGTGGATACAGTATGACTCAGGGATCACCCAAGACAATCCAGACAATGATCAGAGTGAGATTTGAACCCGGAACATCCCGCATGCAAATCCAGCATGCTGACCACTGAGCCACGCTGCCTCCAACTTTTTATATTTTACTTCTGCTAAGTAACCCAAAGGCAAATATTCATTTCAAGTCCTGCTTTTAAGACATCAAACAAGTTTCTAATAAAACAATTTAACCCTTTCAGTCCCAGTCAGTTATCAACACCTCACTTCTAATTACATTACACATACAACATAAGACATCTGGTAATGAGAAAATGAGAATTAATCAAACAAAGCATACTACCAGGAAGATCAAAAGTAAAATTCTTTCAAACTTGTTTAATGGAAAGTATGGGTTCAAGTTGGGAGAATCTAGCAATACAACTGGGCCTAAACATATGAAATAAAGGCTTTTTTGAATAACCAAATGCAGTAGGTCCAACAAACTGGAACTTTCTTGCAGCACAATAAATTATGAAAAAATATTTTAATTTCTTTCATGCTGAAGAGGAAGAATAGAAAGGAAGTTGATATCAACACTGCATATTATTTTGATAAGTACATTATAAAAGTTCTTACCTCAAAATTTGCAACAACCACTTTTTTCTGTTTTTTCACTTTATTTGTTTTTCTGATTAAATGAGGCTTTGGAGCAATTTTCTGTGTTGTTTGAAAATGTGATGCTGTGAAAGCAATAATGAAAATAAAATTATTATTACAGCTATTAACTTGATCCAAAACTACAATACATTTATTATTACAGACTGATGTACTCATATATATGAAAAAAATACTTGATTCTGGTTGGTCAGGAGCAGTGTGATTACTAGTATGTACTAATTATAAGCCAATCAAAATGCAGGAGTTTCAATGACAATGACAGAGGCATGAAGTCGTCCGTGCATGCATTCATGAATTTTCATGTTGTCACTGTCACATTTTGCTTTTTTACAGTCAATTTTTAGAATTTTTCAAATATAAATGGTTAACACGTAATCGAACCTTTTACTCATTACTTGTGTGTTTTAAAGGTTCAATTACATAAACCAATAATATAGCACCAATTCTAATTAAAGCTGTTAACTACCTTTCTATAACAGCTACTGGAAAAGTTTGGGGCAAAGAAGAAAGAACTTTTCCTTGTCTTTGTTGATTTGAGAAAGCTTTCAATCGTGTGCCTAGGGAAGCAATTTGATGGACCTAGAGACATCAAAAAGTGCCTGAGTATCTCACAGCACTTGTTATAGCCTTATATAGCAATGCAAGGTCAAGGGTCGGGACTCTAGCAGGTACTTCAGATGAGTTTGAGATAGGACTGGGAGTACTGTACATCAGGGGTCAGCACTAAGTCCCCTGCTATTTGTGTTGGTAATGCAGGAGGCAACCAAAAAGGCAAGAGGTGAAGGATTATGGGACTTGTTGTACGCCGATGACCTAGTGATAACAGCTGAATCAGAAGAGGAGGCAGTAAGAAAAATTGGTGTGTGGAAAAGAGAGATGGAAACTAGGGGATTAAAGGTAAACTGATAATAAATTATTGCACTAAAAATTCGGGTGACAAACATAGTACGAACTTTTGATTTGTTGATGTGGCATCAGAAGCAACTGTTCTGAGCCCGCGTTAAAAGTGCGATATGGTGCCCTACTGAAGGTTTTACCAGCCTGTTTGTAATTACTTTTTCAAAATACAATGAATAGCTCTAAACATTAAAATTTCGGAATCTCATATAAACTATATGCACTTCAAAATATCCAAAATTAATTCTGGAGATCATGTGCTCTTTAACTTGCCCTTGTTACAGTTTCAAACTTAGCTGAAATGGCATATCATTGGTTTCTCTGTAAAACTGTAAAGGGTGTTAATTTGTTCGATATAGCAGGCTGGTATATCCAGTAGGATCACAGGTACTTGATTGAAAATTCCATACATTATTCAAAAATAATCAAAAACCAACAGTTGAAATTTAACTGCTGTTATAACGGGAATGAAATCAATACTGTAATAGTTTACAAACAAAGGATAATTAAAATGCAGACAAAAATGTCAGTACAACTTCCTGCTTCCCTCCAACACTGGTTGAAAAGTTTTTATAAACTATAGACTGAAGTGGTTGCCAAGTAATTATAATGCATAGTTTACCCAACCCAAAGTAGCAAATTCTTGATCATTACAACTGTGTACTCTATGTAATGCAAGGGTTATTTGATAATAAAATTATCAGATTAGCACCAAAATAAATCACAATAACTCTAGAAGATACTGAAACTCATATATAAAAGAAAAGAGTAGAATTAATTAATTTTTAATCTTAGTACTTTCACCTTGCACTTTTGAGGGGTTATTACACTGTTGACTCTAGAGCCCTTACTGTACCTCAGGTTGAGTAAGCTTTTTGTTTCCCCTTAATAGTCCAATATGACAAGCGCAATAAGGAGTCACTATTCATCAATCAGGAGTAACTTAAAATACTTTCAATCTAATTTTAAATAAAAAAAATATATGATTAATTACAATTTAAATCAAGTGAACGTTTATACCTGGTGTTGATCCTAAAGCTTGACATTTGGCTAAAATTGCCAACAGGAACTCATTATGAAAACAAACTAAACAAGAGAACAAGATGAAATGTTTTAATACAAAAACTTGGTTAGTTTTGTTAAGCACTGCCAAGTACTTTGGCATAAGAGAAGATAAGATTTCTACTAGGCCAGAGGATTTTTGTGTGACTTTTCACAAACTTAACATACACACAAAAACATGCATGTACTAACCCTCCCTATACATAATAATTTTATTCAAAGCAAAAATAACCAAAAGTGAAAGTTGACATATGGAATCTAAATCTAATTTATTTAACAAATATCAGATTTATGAAAAAACATAAAAAAAAATTTCCAACATTAATTTTACAAAACTGCCGCATGGATTGCTTGTATATAAGATCCAGTTGTATGTGTAAGCTGTTTGAGTTCCAAAGAATTTGTATTCTTATGATTAAACATTTGTCAAGTAACCACACTCTACAAGTGTTAGGTTCACCCACATCTGACACCTTTTATAGCACTCTTTCTTGTTTATCAGTAAAATGTCAAGAATTTTATAGAAGTCACATGTTGTAGTATATTAACCTTTCGTTAACTTTTAATCTGTAAGCCTTCCTCCTCACTTTGTTAAAATTTTACTGATGACTCTTCCACTGAGGCCACCCCCCCCCCCCCTAATAAAAACCATACCTTCCCTAAAGGTGTAATAGTTTTCTATGAAGAAGAAAACCTAACATGTCCTACAGTAATGATAAAAACATAAAAAAATGGTCTGCTCAGTTATTGGTCAGTAGATGCACATTACTTTTTTCAATCACTGTGCATGCAATTACAGTATAACTGTCAAAAGTTGTTAGTCAATGAATAATCAATTATATTCTAATTCAATGTCAAGATAAGCTTTTTTAAAAATACTTAGGAATTTGAAACATTCTAAAGTGGATACAAATTGCATCCAATTGATTGTTGAGTTTATAGTAAAATTAATAAACAAATATTGACTAGTTAATAAAAATGAATCAGATCATGCAAATAAAATGAGATATAGACCAGCTTATTTGCCATCTATTCTAGAGCTTTAACCTGACTTCTAGTACTTCAAAACTTATTGAATACCCTGCAAATTAATAAATGTGAGTAACAATGACGAAAAAGCTACTGCTAGACCTACTATTATCATTGCCAAGACACTGTCTTGCTTGTGTATCAAAGTCTTGCTTGGATATCTGGAAAATTTATGTGAAAATTATAACTTTTTATAATAAACAATTTTAAAGTGGAATCCTTCAACTACAATTATTTGTAGCAAGTTTCAGTAAGGGATTAATTCTTCAAGATCTCTTTCTTTTTGAGGTAATTATAACATTCTACAAAAAACAACAAATTTAAAAATTAATCTGCCTTATTTGAAAACCTCATCAAATTATTAAAAAAATTCTAGTTTTAATGCTGGCTTTCTTGCTTCTAAAAAGCCACTCAAAAATTTAATTATTCTCTTAACCACAAAGTAAATTACACGAACTGCAACCATGTTAGGTGTGAGCCTGAGAATGACCAACATTTACAAACATGATATGAACTGAATGGCAAAACTCTTATAAATGCTGTGCAAAACAGAAGTCCATAAAATAGTCTGTTTTTCCTGACAGATAATGTTTGTCAGTTTAACATCCATCATCAGTTTGTGCATGCAACTCGCTTAAACGTAAATTTGCAAGTAGAATTTGCATTTTTTATGTAAGTATGAGATGGTACTTACAAATATAAACTATCTTCAGACAATGAATGTCAATGACAAACAAACCCTGATTGAAATAATTTTAATTTACTGCATCAAAGAAAACATGGGAAGAAGTGATAAAGATAGATTTGAGAGAAAAAAAAATTAGCAAAGATCTGGCTAGAGATAGGTTGGAAGTCAATTTTCTGAAAACCGTCCAATGCATGCCAGCATGAAAAACGGACGTAAAACCGTATATGATGATGATGATGATAATCGTAAATTATTCAACTAAAGGATCACTTCGGTTACCAGACACTTTGTGCCTGAGACACTTTGTGCCTGAGATACTTCGTACCTGAGATACTTTGTGCCTAAGACACTTTGTGCCTAAGACACTTTGTGCCTGAGATACTTCGTGCCTAAGACACTTTGTGCCTGAGACACTTTGTGCCTGAGACACTTCGTACCTGAAAAACTTCGTGCCTAAGACACTTTGTGCCTGAGACACTTCGTGCTTGAGATACTTCATACCTGAGACACTTCGTACCACAACCCAGGACACTTCGTGCCTGAGACACTTCGTGCCTGAGACACTTCATGCCTGAGACACTTCGTGCCAGAGACACTTTGTGCCTGACACGCTCCGTACCTGAGATGCTTCATGCCCGAGACATTTCACTTCACTTCACTTATTTTCTATTATCAATTCATTTTCATCTTTCAATTTTTTTGTGCCACTTACAACTTGCAAAAAAAAAGCAATATAGATAGGTTGTTTAATCATGCAACCTAACTCTTAACCAGACCCTAAATTCTATAGTAATATACGCAATGAAACTGCATGCATAAATAAGTATGCTCCAGAACGGAAGTTATCCCGGTATGTGGTAGGTAGGTATTTTATTTATCCACATTGCACGAATGGGTACATGGCTCGTTGAAAAGTTTATTTATGGTATACTAAAAATACAAGCAATACTGTCAGAGCAATTTATAAGCTAACAGAAAATCACTTTATTTTTTAGTCGTCTCCCACCATAAATTTCTGACTTTGCTTTAGTAACAACACGTTTGTATATTTTCTCTTCAATTGTTTGTAACAACTTACCTTGTTCTTGTACCATAACTTCATGTTGTTCCAGTATCTAAGAAAACAAAAACACCATCGAAAGTTCAATTGCATAATATTTTGAAAACCTTGAAATAATTTCGGTACTTACTTCTCAGCATTATCCCCGAGTGCTTCTGTAATGTGCCGGCGTGCAACACTCAAATCGACCGCCATATTGGATTCTTAGTTAGTCCACGCTAAAGGGACACTTGGTGTATGTTGGAACCTAAAGAAACAGTCTTCGCGGGAATCTTTTTTTTTTGTTTGTTTACAGTTTTCTGGTGGGGAGCCCAGACGATAGGGAACATTAAAATACTTTTGCAATGCCTCCATCGAATTCAGTTGTACATACAATTTTTTCAAGTAAAATATGGTTACAAATATTTTTGGGCATTTCGAATGATTGGATGACTTCTCAAACGTTTTTTTTCAGGTATAAATTAAGTATAAGAAAAGTTGACAAACAACGACAATAAATTTTAGCAACTATATTTCGATTGGCCACACCGAACTTTCTAAAATTCATTGTCGTTGTTTGTCAACTTTTCTTATACTTAATTTATTACATTAATATTTGGTTGACTTGGTCCGACCCGGATCTAAAGATACAGAAAGTTGTAAGCAGGTTTTCCTACAACATTGTTTCAGCTTAACAGATCAACATTTCAAAGGTCGCCGACGATACGGGCAATTTTTTTGAAGGAGCAAAATTCGATCATAATATTACGCAATGTTATTTTTCAAACAATGAATGGGCGTGGACCGGGTATACAGGCCTGAAGTGGGGCCGGGAGAATTCATTGTTTAGTGAAGGGAATTCCATCTTCCCCAAAGATGAGTTTGCAACGTTATAAAGGACTCTTTTATAATAAGTTGCTAGCTATTTTTGAAACTAGTCTAAACGTAAGAAAAACGTTTGACTGAACTAGAACTGTGTTTTTTAGTATCTATCACTTCATAATACAGATCATGGGCCTGTATATATACTTGATAAAATATTGTACACAATATTCTTGAAGTTTACGCATTCTTTGTGTATTCAGGGTTTCTGCAGCTCAGAAGCAAACTAATTTAGAGACCTTTTAAAGAATTTTTAATGGCGAAAGTAAAAACATTTAAAGCCAATTTGTGCAGTCAATGCAATGGTGGTCAAAAAAGTGAAAGACGCAAACGTCCCGTTAAAATTGCTTCCGATATGCAGAAAGATTTGGATGCAAGAAAAACTCACCTTCATTCGCATTACATATATAATGACTTATAAGACCTCAAAAAGAAATTCTAGCAAATTTAAAATCGACCTTTTTAAGGCCTTAAATCTTCAAAAAACAAAAAAAAACTTTTATAAATGACTTTCAATGACACGCGGGAGCCCTAGCTGGTATTCCAATGGTGTTGAAAATTTGTCGCGCGCGGAAGATACAAAAGATATTATTATTATTATTATTATTATTATCATTATTACTTTTTACCAAAATAATATCAAGCCTCTAAAATTGGCCTAATAAAGTTACTTTTATGTGATATTTTTAGATACAATAATTTTCAAATTTGTGGTTGCAAGCTGATAAGACATATATTGAATCGCGGCAGTTAGCTCGTGCATATCATTGATACTAGCTAGCTTTTAAAGTATGGGTGTTTATTTTGATTCATTTTCAATCTAGCACTAAAATATCTGATTACAAAATTGTACATTTCTAAGGTTTGCATTCATTTTTTTTGTTCAAATAAAAAATTGTTCTGGATCTTGTGATCTGACAGGTGGTTCTCTTTTTGGTTTTGTTTTAACAAAATAAAGAAAGGATTGCACATAATACCCGAGCAAAAGGCAATGAGAGTAACACTAAAAGGCAGAGAAGAAAGTTATAATGCTGTGTTTTCAATTTAAAATACAACCGATTGCAAAAGAAAGGAGCTGCCATACAAGGTAGAAGATAATCTTGTTTTGGACAATCAATAAAGATACATTTCACCCATAGATATAAATAGAAATAAATCTAAAAATGAGACAAAACCGTTTCTTATCAAGCTTTGTACCATCTGGCAGGGAGGTTGTTTAATAACGTGAATGACGTCACAGTTTGGCTGCCTTATCGGGTAAACGCATTAGTTTATTTTTGAAACCAATTAAACAGGGTTCGATTTTGTATTTATAATTCTATGAAAAGAGATATCTTTCTGTCAATCTGACAAAGAATGCCCTTTCTTAAAAAATGGCTTGATTTGGACACTTTGCTTCATTTCGTGTTAATGTATCAATTGAGATTGCCAAATAATGAGCTGTCTTACAAATTTTCTTTCTTATTAACGAAATTTTTTATTGCTTTAATAATGAAAAACAATTTTTCGAATTAGTATTAATTTCATGTGTAGTTCATAAAATGTAAGCCGGGGACCAGACTTATTAGCTAAAAGCGCCTCATAGCGAGTTGATTGTCGGTGTTTTTTCACAGATGGTAATTGCATGGTATGTTAAT
The DNA here is from genome assembly GCA_024336925.2 of Zoanthus solanderi. Taxonomy (NCBI): domain Eukaryota; kingdom Metazoa; phylum Cnidaria; class Anthozoa; order Zoantharia; family Zoanthidae; genus Zoanthus; species Zoanthus solanderi. The sequence goes on along the minus strand of JANCMA020528064.1, from coordinate 1,973 downwards.
GAGAAACAGACAAAGGTAAATGTATTCTACTTCAGATAACAAGGAAAAACAGAATAATATCAAAATCCGCAATTATTTAGTTTAAAATTCTATTGGATTTCGGCGCAATCAGTCAATACATTATCATTTTCCTTGATTGACACTTTTGCTGTCAGCTCGGATGTGATTGGCGGATTGAGTCTGAGCACAAGCCGTTCCACAAATTAGACAATTTTGTTTTTACTAATCCGTCCATTGATTGGTTCAGGGAACAAAGCTCTTAATTGCAGAAGACAATAATCACCTTGCTTTATTCGTTCTGCCGCCATCGACTAATTACTTCTCGAAGAAACCTTCACTATAAAGTCAAAGAGATATTCTTTAGGTTTGGGGCAAAACTGAACTTCATTTAATAATCATTGAATTGGAAATGTTCCTTTCTTAGTGACGAGCGACTCGTAATCAATTCGAAAAAATAACAAGTGCTATTTCTTTATTCTTTGATGAATTGATGTTGGTAAGTCATTTCAGTCTTCATTCATAAAGAACTTCGCGTGACGATTTCATTTTGATAGATTTAGAACTTTTAAGGTTTCTGTTTTGGAGAAGTAGTGTAATTACTGAATTTGTTAAGGTGACCGCTAACGCTGGAGACGTGAATCGTGTCGGTGCGGATGAAGTCTAAGTGTGTCCCGGGATATTCAAAAGACCAAAAGGACGGCTTTTATGTCTCACCTAAACACAATGATTTTAATTAAGACGATCACGGGTATCGCGAAGGATTTGGTTTGAGCCTCAATGAAATACATTTCTGCTGAAGATAACCAGCGACTTGTTTAGTTATAAGGAGGAGAATTTTAGTCTTGTGACTAAAATCAGCTGATTTGAACACTTGTCTAAAGTATTCATCTTGGCCCTCACCTCGAATCTGCGTACACGTTTTGTGCTTTTTAAATCGATTACGGCCATTTTTTTAGGTCAAGTTCAAATTAACGTGCTTCGATGTCAGTCTTTCCAATGGCAATTTTTCAGTTCAACTCCTCCACCAAAAAAAAGTTAAAAGATTCTTCCTTTAAGTTTAAAGGCAGTAGTTTAAATTTTTAAATATCTAATAAGGCACTTGCAAGAAATTTACACTTGCTTTAACCGCTTCAACATGTCAACATTCAGTCGGCGTAACATAAGGTAACTTCTAATCAATTCAAGCATTTCATTATATCCACTTTTCTCTGAAGTGTAATTCTTAGTGCTGCTGATCATAGAATAATTATTTATTTTTAAATGCAGAGAGATTTACCATTACAGCCTACCCTTCTTTCATGAAGATTAATGGCTGAAAATTACAGTAAATATGTAGCATTTAACAATAAAATAGTGGTCAGGCTAGCTTTTGTTGAGAACGGTTTGAGATAAGGTAAATTTAAAAATGCCGCGGACTTTTATAGACTGAAGAAGAAATTAAGATATTTTTTTTAGCTTGTTGCATGTAGCAACCTTCAAAGTTATTCCCTGTCTTGCAAAATTGGTGTTGAGTGCAGTTCCATTAAGTCACATTGCTATCATCTAGCTTTTCACTACTTTTGAACCATAGATTTTCAATATTTCACAATATGAAGGAGATTTGTATATATATTTATATTATATTAACCAAACTGTACAACAGTTTTAAGTTCATGTCATCACTTTGAAATAAGTTTTTGAACCAGAAAATCAAGTTATTAACAGTACTTCCAAGCAAATATTGAATTTCAGTAATTTAGATGTGAGTCAAAAGGTTATACATTGGGAACATTTTTTTTTTCTTCTTCTTTTCAAAGGCCAATATTTATTGTTGTGATACAGTAGGCTTAGGCTGGCAGGGAGTATGGGGGGCGGGTAAGTGGCTTTTGTTGAAGGCAGAAGTTTCTGAAGCATTATATGGGTGAAAAAAAAAACCCGTGGAATTTCCATAAATTATGTACTTAAGTTTAAAATCTTATTTTTTAAAAACACAT
>JANCMA020528063.1:0-20150 GCA_024336925.2 Zoanthus solanderi | reverse complement strand
GCGTGACTGATGACCACTACACCAACCTGACCCCCCCCCCCCCCAATATGAACCATTAATCTAATCCTACCACACCCTAAATCTAAAGCTTCACTTTACCCCAATCTGTATGTCTCACCTTATCCTTAACACAAACAATAACCAAAGGAGAATGAGAAAAAGTCTTAGAATCTCGGATTGTCCAAAATTACCTTAGCCCAGTGTGGCCTACCACCAACAGACAACATCAAATTTTCATAGTAACGCCAGTAGGGTTGGAGAGGAACGTCTTTGTTATATGGTCTGCAAAAAACAGGATCCAATCATGGTTCAATGAATGAAGAGTAATTCATTTTAAGATACATCTAAAATGGAAATTGTGCCTGAAATGATAAACACAGTGACAGAATACAGCATAAATGAACCATTCAATTTGACTCTTTAAAACACAGACCAACGGTTAGGCTTCAAACCTAATTCATTAATTGCCTTATTTCGGGGTACTCTCTTACTCTTTATTTAACACATGCTGGGGCACAAAAAAAATTTTTGAGGTAGAGTGTCTACTTATTGTACCCAGAATGTAGACCATACCAAAGGAATCCATGTATTTCTTAAAGTTTAGAAATAAAGAACCTCGGAAATGTGATTTACAACGTTTTACTGATGAGATAACTGAAAGGTTGCTTCATTCCTTGACAAGTGCATTACAACGGTTTTTATTTTGAGCAAGGATTTTTCAGAATTACTTTTCTTTGCTTTCTTTTTAAACTGAGTGAGGCATCTTAAAACCTAAAACCACTCCTTTAACAATGTTATTTTTTGTCCTTTTCATACAAATTTCTACTCAAAGATTACGTAAAAGAATCTGTTTGGGGTATTCGATGTCAATAAACGTTAGTTTTTGCCAAAAAACGCAAGTGTTACAACGATTTCCACTTTCGTTTGGGTAGTTTGATATGCTTCATAGCACAGCTAGTGAGCGCCAGGGTACACGTCTGGTCAACAAAATTTCCAGGTCTTTTCTAGGAATTACCAGGACCACATTTAACGAAAATCAAGGCCTGGAATACTTAGACAAAAAAAAGAACGAAAAGGAACTAATCTCTCAGTCATTTGAAGAACACGGTAAAGCTGAGACAATAACAACATGAATACTCTAGCAATTGCAATATACGTTTGCAACTTTTTTTGCTTTATTTTACTTTATAGCCAAGAAAACTGAAAACGCGAGAAAATTTTAAACATAATTTTTTATATATTATCAATGAATATGTTTTTTTCCAGGACTTTCCAGGACTATAACTAATTTTCCAGACCTGCATTTCAAATTTTCATTTCTTAAGGACTTCCCTGGGCCCATTTGTTCAAAAGCCGATTAACAATAACCCAGGGTTAAATATTTAACCCCTGTTCTTGTTTCCAATTCCAACGTTACAGGGAAGGATTTATCTAGTTGTGTTATTAAGCTACATATTTTTGTAAAAGCTTACATTCTAAAGCGCGCGTGCTCATGGCGCAAACAAACTTGTAAATAACGGTTTCTGTTGGTTTCATCAATTGCCCTGAAGAAGGATTTCCAGTAAAGTCGAAAATTTGGCAAACCATTGTGTATTCTCAGTTTTTGAAATGCTAAAATGGCGTACGTACATGTAATGGAAAAGATTGTTCATCACGCCGTCACTTAAACCACGGGGATTTTATTTCAATTCTTTGTTTTATTATTACAGATCTAAGAATATAAAAACCTAGACCTAATGCTCGTACTAGAAAAAGTCATTGTTTTCACTAACCTGTAGGAGATAATATTGATGTAGCAGGAATCTTGCCCATAGCAGGGACTCATATAAATATCATCTTGCTTCACAAATCGAACTTCAACTACAACATATCAAAACTTGAGTAAACACCACTTTTACTATGCAGTAATTACTGAAAACTGATTAAATCTGTGACCGTATTTTCCGGTGTATTTGTCGACTCCTACTTTTAGGGTAAAAACTGCCACATTTTTAAATTCCGGTTTATAAGTCGACCCTAAGAATTCTCTTGTTAGAGACCTTCCAAAGCACAAAAGTCAGTCAGCAAGATCACGGTAAAACAAACAAATGAACAATTCAATAAAAACTAAAAAATATGAACTCAGTGGTCATTTCTTTTACTGTATTTAGTGGCTCCAAAAGGAGCCGTTTGTTTTATAAGTTTTCTCAATTAGAGAAGCCAAGACACTTCTCCTCTTCATCATCAATGTCGAAAATCCGAACCCATTTCAAAACTTTAGACATATTAGCGGTGTATAAGTCGAGGTTGATTTTTCGGGCTAATTTTTGGGACCCAAAGTCTCAACTTATACACCGGAAAATACGGTATTTACAGAAATACCTCAAACTTTTTACTTGCCTGGAAAATGTGCTTTGAATCCTGATTTTCTCAACCACTCTCTCATGTTTCTCAACACTTGTCCTGTTTTGTTCCTAAAACAGACTTTTAAATTAATAACTAAGAAGTACTATTTGTTTCAAACTTTCCAAACCACAGTTTCTAAATGTTAGTATTTTACTTAGGTACCTTTCCAACATCTTGTAGTGGTCTAAATTTGCAAATCACACGTTTTATTTTAAAAACAATGGTAAAAAAAAAATAATAGAGTACCGATTTTTCCGTGTATAGGTCGATATACATTTTGTAGCCAAAAACGGAAAGCTTTAGAATTTTCGTGCATAAGTCGATCTTCATCTTTTGTCAAGATAAAATTGTGCGAAACCATAGCACACAAATACAACATATGAAGTGTTTCAATGAAGCTTTTTTTTAACTGGAGCTTTAGAAACCTTCAAAGTTTTTATCGATCGTCTTCTTCTCCAAACAGCTTCTCAAATTCTTGCGGGTCGAACTTATGGGAATATTTCTTGAGCACACACAAGTTGTTTTGCTACCCTATTTACTTAACACACAGTACCTTGGTATTGCCCATTCTGTGACATACTGCTTGAACAAGCAATCAAAGTTAAACACCTATAAAGAGAATTAAAGTAAAAAAAAGTAAACACAAAAAAGTAAAAAAAAAACAGAAAACATGATTTCCTACAAATGAAATACATTTTTCTCGAAATAATGCATAACAATAAACTGCATTAGATAGATAAATGTTTTTTCATATGTGGACTTATATGCAGGTCGGTGACCAGCGATATCGACGGGTTTTGAACATTTGTGTTGGCTGGAAATTGTCAGAGATAAGTGGAAAAGAAAGCGGTCATTACAAAAACACTTTTAGAAAAAAATACATAAAATAAAACGTGCTGTCAACTTTCAGAATGTCTCCACCAACTTCAACTCTTATTCACAACCCTGTTATACGGATCAGGATAAATTATATATATATATAAAACATTTCACCAAAACATTTTTACATTATTGCTTCAACATGTTGTCGCAGTTAGTAAGATCTCTGCCTTCTGACCACAAGGTCCCCAGTTCGACTCCCAGCTCTGCCGAGATTTGAATGTTTGTGCGACCTTCTTTCCCGCCTAAGCTAACTCAGCTAGCCATCCTTCCGGGCTAGATAAATGAGTACCAGCATGTGTTGGGAGCTAACCTGCGATGGATTAGTGTCCATCCATGGGAATCAAAGACTCTCATCCATTTAACACTACAGAAACCGGAAATAACCACCGGCTCCATGGGCCACTTGGCTCGTAAAGGATTTAGCTTTTTAGTTAGTATGTTAGGGTAAACTAAAACAATGTAATCTTTTAACATATTATACTTTTTCCAGTTCTCACAGGTTTCTTGATTTTCTAACACTGGACAAGTCTGAGCTCACTTCATAAACCAAAGCAACTTTAATTGCCAAGAGCTAGTACCTTGTAACTTATATCGATCCTTTCAGTTTTATCTCGGTGGAACAGGTTCAAATAGATCCAGTTTATCCAAGGAACCAAACTTGGTAAAAATGAGCTAGAAAAAGATAAAATATAAAAATATTTTTATCTTTAAAATAATTTGGATAGTACGTTGGTATTGATTGGTCTACAAGTGTGTTTTCATGGCACTATGAAGCACGAAAATGACGTAAGCAATGTGGTTTGACCGTCTCCGAGTTGTGAGAATTTACAGTAGCGCCTCGCATATCGTCTCGCTCTTTGTTAAGACTGAAAGTAATAATTTTACAAAAGAAATAAATTGCCCATGCATCCATAGTCTGTTGAAAACCTCGGCAAAGTTTGTGAGGATTCTCGAGCAGATGAAAACCTGAGACGCAACTGATCTGTTCTCGAATTCTCCTAAAAGTTCGCTTGGTTTTTGATACATGTTAAGATAAACTTTCTAACATACAAATTAAATGTTATAAATGGAATGCTGCGTCGGTGTTTCTACAGAAACAGTTTTATAAATTGGTAATTTGCACGCTGTAGTGAGAAGAATTTTAGAACTGACGTTTCGGACTGTAGTCCTTTGTCGGAGTCAAACTTTCACTTAGCAATTCATAAAACTGTTTCTTATAAATTGTTTAAATATTTAATAAATAATTATTTTTGGACTTCAGCTACAACTCTCAAGTCTATGCCATATTACAAAAATTCTTATTTCAAGAAAGTTCCTGTCAATTTCAGAGACTGATGACATCCAAATTTGTCTTAAGTGGGTTTTACAGAGGCAGGTTATCTTTTTTTGTGACTTATATTTTTAACCCACACTTCCAAGCACTAAGAAGCTCCTGATTTGAATCCAGGGCAAAGGTTTACCACAGCTGCCAGACTTCCACACGTTTTATACCTAAAATTGCTTTGATCCTAGGGGATGCCACCAACAGTACACATATCATAACAACAGATGGAATAGAATCAGGCTCACCTTAACCAAAAGCAAATCTCAAGAAAGTAATATCCGACCACATAGCTCCAAAACCAGCTGGAGTTTTCTTTCACTGGCTATACCAAAAATTCATAAAATTAATTTGAAATATATGATTTTCGTGCAGTAGCATAACTTAAAGAAATATAATGATCATAATTAAATGTTTGACTGCTTAAAAAATTCATATAAGACAGAAAATGGTCATTAATTATAATAACAAAAAACAACAATCCTGGTAATTAACAACTGGTTAAAGTACTAACTATTATCCAATCTCTATTAAGATGCACCTCACATTTTGATAAAGACAGCAAAGCAGTTTCATTAACAGTTTTGTTTCAGAAAATACTCAGTTATAATTTCACTGTACCAATTCTTAGTAACAACGTTTTCATTAAAAACATGAAAAATGATTCAGATAGCATTGAAATCATGCAGGCTTTCAAGTGTCTCAACATTATATCAAGGAGAATGATTGAGTCTAATAAGGACTAACAATTTAAAGTTACAAAATATAATAAAGAGCTCTTAGAATGCTCATAAAATCAACTCAGAGAAGGAGAATGTGACCTTCGTTAATTGTTTATACTTTCCATTTTCTGATTTTTTGTGAATGGATTAAAAGTGTCAATGAAGGTATATATAATGCAGGTTACTGTATTTTTAATAATTTCAAGCTATTTTTAATAACCTGTATGAAATGCAGTGCAAACACAACGTTAACTGGTAGAGAAAAACACTCAACTCACACGGTCAACAAGACGCAGTTATTATATTCCAGTACCCAGCATGCAAGCTTACTTAAAAGATATTAGAAGCTAGTTCAAAAATTTTCACCTAATTTGGTTACATTGGTTACATTACAAATGATAAGGGACTGACTGGTATTAGTGTTATATTTAGAGATTTATTTTAAGGGCCAGCTACATGTATATAGGGTTATAAGCTACATACATGTATGTACGAAGGAGGGAGCAAGAGAGAGAGAGAGAGACAAACAGACAGACAGACAGACAGACAGACAGACAGACAGACAAAGAATGGGAAACATGCTTCTGAAAAATCTCTATCAAGTGTTTTTAAATGAGCTTTCAGAAACCTAATCCTAGACTGCGAAAAAATAGCCAAGGTTGAAAAAAAAATCTAGTGTCAAAACCCATAAGTTTTAATTCTCGATAGCTGAATCTATAATTTGGAATCTAGCAAAATGTAATGTTATCTTACTTTGTCAGTTCTGTCATTGTAACAGAGTACAGCACTGTCAGTGTGAGGATACCACATGAACCGGAAATGTTCACTACTGCTAATTTCTTTATCCAAGTTGTTAAGAACCTGAAAGTACAATAAAAGAATTTGAAACAAGTCCATGCAACATCTAGTAGTAAAACTAGGAGAATAAACAATACCTTTTTTTTCTTTCTTTTATTTTGTTTTTACCAAGAATTTGCATATACGCGCCGATAATGGCGGTCTTTGCAACATCGCAAAGGTTCAGCAAAAAGCCGTTTTCTTTTGGAAACCGTAAAGGTTACACCTTCGAAAAATTTCAAAAAGTCTTTAGAAAAAATATTGGTCACAGTGCTTGAATGTTGTACAGGATTTGTAAATCCGAGGCCTTAGCACTCGCCGTAAAACACGAACGGCACGAAGCAAACTCGAAATCTCTTCGTAACTCATTCGAGAGAAAATCGATTTTCTAAAAAGTTACCCTTACTCACGCACTTACACAACCGGCGACATAATGGCTTTACTGCCTGTTACCAGGCAGTAGCCACAAAGCAAAAGAGCAAAGAAATTCCTGGTAGGGAAGGCCAAAAGAAGCCTGGGGCTAATAGACTATGGCCTCCCCTAATACTGAGGTATTGAAATATAACTTTAGGATAAAAACAAAGCAAGCAAAAGTGGACGAATCAAGCCAAGCGAGCAAGCTGAAAAAACATTTTTTACTGCCGCAGATATGATTTTAACCGTGACTTAAAGAGTGAAATTTTCTTAATATCTTTGAAGTTTTGATGATGAGCAACAAAAAATATACAGGCTGAACTTTGTGCCAGTTTTTTTAATTTTTATTACATCGAAATATTTAATAAATTTTGCCTTTTTATTAAAGGGAATTACTATGTCTTTATTTATAAAAGAAGGGTGTGCTGCATTGATACAGTTAGTGATATTTCAGGAATTCAGCCTCAATGTTTTAATTGGGTTCAAATTAAGACCGAAATTGAAACATTACTAAGATGTGATTTCATTTCCCAGCAAAATTGACTCAGCTTTTCATCCTTATGAGGTCAGTAAAGAAAATATTAGCTTCTGATGAGGCTTGAATGATGGACGAAACTGTCTTGTTTATTGAAAGTCAAAGATTGTCATCTGTTTTTAAGACTTTTAAGAAACTGGAGAACAACTGCCTCCCTAAGTGTGGCGCCTTAATCGTGGTGGGGAGGTTTGTGTGCCTTAGAGATCCTGGGAGCTATATCAGCTGGGGCCCTGGCCCCTGGCCCCTGGTAGGTTCTACCTTGCTGGGCAGGTTCCAGGTGAAAGGCCGGACGAATTGCAACACACTGGCCCTCCAGGTTGGGGGTTGGGCAATGGGCCAATAACCCATCCCCGTAAAAACGTCTTTATCATTGAAACCAGACACAGTATTCAAGATACTTATAGGTTAGAAAAAGGGACTGGCTTGGTACCTCCAGACAAGGATATTTGTTTTATGGATTATCAGCGCAATATGACATTGGCTGGTGAAAGCAATATAGAAGCCTGTCAATCGAAGACGTCACTTCTGAAACCCAAGGAGACCTTGGTCTTCGGAAATTGGAATATTCGTACTATGTATGTTGTTGGAAAGTCAGCACAAGTTGCCAAAGAAATGAGAGAGTACAACATCGACATATTAGGAATTAGCGAATGCAGATGGACCAGGTTTGGAAAGATGAAGCTCACATCAGGAAAAAACATAATATACTTGGGAAGGGAAGACGGTTTCCACCGCGGCGGAGTTGCCATGATGATGTCCAAACGAGCTGAATCAGCATTGATTGAGTGGGTACCAGTAAATGAGTGCATTATCAAGGCAAGGTTCCATTCCAAACAGCGTTAGCAATAATGCACAAATGTGCGTAATTTACGCAAAGAATAATGCCCTGACGCACTGATAACCACAGCCCTGCGTTTTTCTGACGCAGAGAAAATAGAAATAGATTCGGTAGACTAGAACAGTATACGCACTGAAATATTTCTGTGACCCCTTAGAAAGAGAACAAAGGGTTTGAGTGATCCCCTGAAAAAAAACCTATTGCTAACCCTGCCAAATATATCATACTGACAGTCATCCAAGTATATGCACCAACAATGGAATCAGAAGAAGAAGAAGTGGACCAATTTTATGATCAACTGCAAAGTTTATTACAGACGGTAAGGAAACACGACATGCTCATCATAAGCGGAGACATGAATGCCAAAGTGGGATCTTCAAACCGGAACAGGGAGGAAGTCATGGGGAGACATGGAATTGGAGAGATCAACAGGAATGGAGAGAAGCTGGTTGACTTCTGCTAAATGAACAACTTGGTGGTAACGGGTACCATATTCCTGCACAGACATACATAAAACCACCTGGACATCGCCAGAGGGGCGAACTTGCAACCAGATTGACCATGTTCTCGTCAACAAGTGTTTTAGGAGATCCGTTCTAGACACGAGAGTCATGCAGGGAGCTGACGTTGCGTCAGATCATCAACTGGTTAGAACAAAAATCAAGCTGAAGCTTAAGAAGATCACTAAGACACCAAATTCTTGAATAAGATACGAAGTCAACAAATTACAAGACCGAAAAGTCAAGAATCAATTCTCTGTAGAGCTTCATATTAACTTCGCAGTACTGGAGGCCATTGATGAAGAAGAACGGGTATAAATGCAAGGTGGGAGCAGTGCTCACAGAAACGCACACACCACGGCAGCCAAGAAAGTTCTAGGAAAAGTAAGCCATGGATAAAAGCAGGATCGTGGTCACGCATTGAAGAAAGAAAATAGATCAAAAACCAAGTAGAAGGAGCTAAGTTGGCGAGATTACAACAGCAGTTAAGGCAGAAATACAGAGCGAAGGATAAGGAAGTAAAATCAAGCATTAGGGCTGATACAGATAAGAGAGCCCGGTTAGAAAACCAAATGGATACGGCACAAAAAGCAGCTAGCCAAGGAAATATGAAGACCCTGTTTCAAACCTTAACAGGATTTGTAATGATAAAAGACACAGTAACGCTGCTGTCAAAGATAAGCAGAACAATATCATAACTAAAGAGAGTAGGAGGTTGGAGAGATGGATAGAGCATTTCGACGAACTCCTCAACTGTGACCCACCCGAGAACCCTATGGAAGACACTATTACACAAACACCGGTAATCCAAAGCATAAGCACAGACCCAGTTAGCTTGGAAGAAGTGAGGCTCGGAATTGTCTCTCTTAGAGACAGAAAGGCGGGTGGCAGTGACAACATTGTAGCAGAACTCCTTAAGGCGGACTTAGAAACATCTTCTCGGAAGCTGCATGGGATCATCACTATCATCTGGGAAGAAGAAGTGGTACCTGACGAGTGACTCCAAGGTTTAATCGTGAAGTTACCAAAGAAAGGCGACTTAAGTCATTGTACTAATTGGAGTGGTATCACTCTGCTGGTTATTGCCAGCAAAGTGCTTGGCAAGATTATCATCAGACGAATGAAGGAAGGAGCAGGAATACAACTGAGGCCCAAGTAGGCAGGGTTTATGGAAAGGCGAAATACCACTGAGCAAATCTTCATACTGTGCAACATCACAGAGCAAGCATGTGAATGGCAATTCCCATTGTTAGTCAATTCTATCGATTTCGAAAAAGCCTTCGACTCGCTGCACCGCAACAGCCTCTGGGTCATGATGGAGCATATGGAATACCAGAAAAGCTAATTAACATCATTAAACTACTATATAACAATGCCGAGTGCGCCGTCCTTGACAACGGCCAGATGTCAGGATGGTTCAAGGATAAGACTGGGGTAAAGCAAGGCTATGTGATGTCGGGATTCCTCTTCATTCTGACTATTGACTGGGTTATGCACCAAACAACAACAGGTGCAGGTACTGGTATAAGATGGAAGATGACACGTCTGCTTGAAGACCTCGACTTTGCCGACGATATTTGCACTAGTGTCAACAACAACTGCCCAAATGCAGAGGAAGACAACAAAGCTATCAGAAACAGCAAGTAAAATAGGCCTGAAGATAAACCAAAAGAAAACCGAAGTCCTCAGAATAAACAGCAAAGACCCAAGCAGAAAGATTAAGTTTAGTAATGGCGAGGAGATCCGGGAAGTGAATGAATTTGTATATCTCGGTGCTATAATGAGCGATAGTGGAGGTACAGACCAAGACATAGAGAGAAGATTAGGGAAAGCTAAGTCAACGTTTGGAAGACTGAGAAAGGTTTTGGAATCCAAGAAGATAAGTAGAGGAACTAAGAATCGACTATATAACACACTAGTCACACCTGTGCTACTATACGAATGTGAGACTTGGAAAATCAACGTGGCAGACAATGCGAGGCTTGACTCCTTCCAGTACAAGTGCCTAAAAAGGATCCTGGGCATTTATTGGCCGTATACTGCCTCCCAGTCAGAAGTAAATGAGAAATGTGGATGTGCTAGGCTAGGCGACACTGTCAAACAAAACAAAAAGGTGAAGGTGGATTGGCCATGTGCTTAGAATGGAAAAAGACCACCATTGTGACCTGGACCCCTGTAGGAAGATGCAAGGTTGGTAAACCAAGGAAAGCATGGCGATGAACAGTGGAAAAGGAGAGAGATGAGGCGGGCTGGAGGACTTGGGATAGGGCAAGAATCCTCGCAAGGGATAGAAACAGATGGAGGAATATTGTGGAGGCCTTATGTGTAACTAAGCACAAAGAGGTGAGGTAGGTAAGGTAAGGAGAACAAACGAAAACAAGAGTTTGCCACATAATTGCATTTTTGAGTTGGAACTTTTATGTTGGTGATATTTAGTGTTTCCTAATAGCAAAATTAATATATTTTACGTACACAAAAGAGGCTGTACAGTAGTAAAGACACAGGATTCTCCCTAATTGCTGGCAGCCAGCAAAATTAACTGGCTAGTTTGGCAGTTTTTACCGGCTACTTGTCTTGATTTTTTGTTATCTTAAATGGCATAATTTACCCCCGGACCCCCCTATATGCTGACCACTTTTCCACTTTTGATGCCTATTTCAAATTGTGTAGACAACTCTACATATATTTAGCATTAAACAATAAAAATACATATGAATAAAAGATTTAACATTTATTTTATGTTTACTTGTGTAATGAAATCTTTAAAAAATATGAGCAACTCACCACATCAAGAGGGGAAATCTTTTCCTTCTGGCAAAGTTTAAAAACTGGCTCACATTGCAATGTGAGAGTAAGTATGACTCCAGTAGCACCAATGCCACACAGCACTGTTAGGAATATCTCCTTGTTTTTGTCTCTGCCACAAGAAATAATTTCTCCAGCAGCTGTCATGAGTTCAAGCTGAACTACCTGAAAGTCAGATTCAATGAGCTATTCTTCTTTTCTGGGCGTCTGATAGAGTGTGCAAAAAGGGGGAAATTCTCTTTCATTTTCAAGGCGTATTATGAGGTAAGGTCAAATATCTATATATATATATACAGCAATCCAAGTGGAAAAGTTTTTATATGATCTAGAAGACCATAAAGAAGTAAGTTTGAGCTTGTTTGCATTTAGACAATGATAGGCAGAAAGTTTTTCTTTGTTTTTCTGATATTTTCAAACCATATGCCTATGTCATGTAGACCCGGGCTGGGTTGTTCAAAAGCTGGTTAATTTAACCCTGGGTTAAGCAAAAATTCACGGTGCAGTTTCTTCTTTAAGAAAAGGTGAACAATTCTTGAAGAACACTGTTTGGAATTTCGAAGAACAAAACTTGTTAATCCCAAAATTACAGCTCAGATCCTTCCCTGCAAGGTTGGAAACAAGAACGTGGGTTAAATATTTAACCCTGAGTTAGTGCTAATCGGCTTTTGAACAACTGGGCCCTGCTTGTTATTCATTCCCTCAGATGGTATACAGTGTGACTGTCATGTTTGATGGTAGATGTTGTAGTTCAGGTTCAATATGATTTTGAACTGGTTCAATTTATTTTGATCCAGTGCAATATTTCTTGCATTTGTACAAGTTGTCTTGAACTGGTACAAATTAGTTGTTTTTTTTAAAAACCAGTTTATTTTTCTCATATCCATCTCAGACCAATAACTAGTGATACCTAGAAAAATTGGTATGCTAGCAATGGTTGCTTGCATGGTCAAGTGGAGATGAAGTAGGACTACAAATCCAAACCCTTCTTAATTAAGTATTGTTGTTGATCTTGTCGGGATAATCACACTGCATAGCTTAATATCTTTTGACGATGTTTCGACGATGCTTCTATTTTTTTTCAGGTCATATGTTGCTGAAAAGCACATCTTTCTTTGATTCAAATGCCAGATTTGATGTAGTATTCATGTAGTTCGCTGAATGTGAATCATCGTTATTTCTTTGACAAAAGTGTTCAAGATCTTGGGAAGAACAATTTTTCATTGGCTGATTATATCATTTTGTTTTGTTTTGAAGATTTAAGAAAAATTCATTTCCGAATTTCCTTCTCTTCGGAAATTGTTTTGTGAATTAACGAACTTTTCATTCAACATTTAGCTTCATTTAAATAGCCATCAGTTTTGATTCAGTTACTTTTATATTATTCTTTGTTTTGCCTTTTTTAAAAAGTTGGATGAGTTTAATTCCTCTGAGTATTTTTATTCTTTTAATTAATGTTTTGTGAATAACCTCAGTTGTAAGGGGTTCTAATTGAAATTACACTTGTTTTCATTTTTCGTTTTCTGTTTTGTAATATTGCATTTTTCTAGACTTAAAAAATGACCGATCTTTTAATGGTTTTATATACTTGTTTGATGTCAAATAATGACTTGTAGTTCTAGTTGGTAATTTCATTCTAGTTGGTAATTTTTTCACTCTCAGACTGTGTAAACTGAAAAAGAATAACAAAAGAAAAAACACTTGAAATGATTTTGAGTTTGGCATTTTTTGTGAGCGCTAAAATTTTATTTTAGTTGCTAATTTTTCACTCGGACTGTGAAAATTGAAAAATGATAACAGAAATAATAAACACTTGGAGCGATGCGTGAGTTTGTCATTTGTTGTGAGCGCTGAAATTGTAGTATAGAGCAAAACCCCGTCATAACGAGTTGATGTGAAAAGTGTTTATATCAACAATTCTTTTTCACATCAGCACAAAAAATAATTCGAGGATTGCTTTCGTGTGTTACTATAACTTAAAAAATAACAAATCAATGTCTTGTTCTTGTTTATTTTTTTCGAATGGATAGCTGTCACTATAAACGGGTGAACTTCCTTGGCGAGAAAATTTTGATAGAAATAATAATATAAATGATTTGCTTAACAAATGGTCCCTTGTGACCAGCTATAAAAATAAAACTGTTAACTGCAATTATTTCCTCTGATAATGTGACCACAGAAGAGATATCTAACGGGAATCTTTACAGTGACCGCCAAAATAAAATAGCTTATTTTCTATAGTGTCCGTTTGCACTCCTCTTGAGCCTTTAAAAGTCCGTCACTTATACAGCAATTAAAATTACTCGACCAAGTTTATTTTTTTTATATGCATAAGCAGTTTTTAAGCAGTCCGGGGAATTTCTTACAAACAACACGGATAAAACGTTGAAAATAGAACGGGTTTTTATTGACCACATTGTTGCGAGTTTTAAGTCGGACAATAATCTTCTTTTTTTCTCGAAAAGTAATGGACCCAACCATAAATGTGTCTTGATCACTTACCTGTTAAACTGCAGGGTTTTGCGGCTCTACAGCGGGTATTGCCCTCTGTGTGCTTTTGACACTTGCTACCTGAGCATTAAAGTTTTGTGAGATACTCGGGCATGTTTACTTGCAGCTGGAAATTATGTAAATAAGAAAGGTTAAGATTATGCACCATTTGCCAATCAATAGTTATTACTTCTTGTTAAATATTTATAAACTTGAGCTGACATAACAGCCTAACACCTTTCGAATTTCTCTTATTTAGCTATAATATTATTGTACTTTTAGTAAAAACAAACTATTGCTAAGTTTCTTTAAACAAAGAGATAAAACAAGGTTATTATGATGGTCGACAAGTCTCTTAATGAAATGAATGAACCTCGTTCACAAAGCGGTCGAAATTGCAATTTTTTCTGTTATCAGATCTCATTAGCAAATTCTCGTTTTTCCCAGGGACAAATTGTTGTTTATTTTAACACTTAAATTATCTCTTGCTGTCAAGTAAGAATTGAGGTATGTAAAGAATTATTATGACAATAAAAAAAATTAATAAATATTCAACTTCTAAACAGACTAAATCTTTCACTTATTACTTTATGAGACTAACATGAGAGCCAAAGAGGGGACCAACTAATATTTACAACTAATATTCACACGGCAGGGAAACTCGGTTTGAATGCAGTTAAAAGCCATTAAAATTTTAAGAAAAAAAGTTTGGCGACTACCTAGAAACCAGAATGTAACTTCAATAGAATTTTTTTTTTTTAAAAAAAGAATTTTGTGTTTGTATTCCAATAAACTTAGTTTTGGTGCTTTTTTGAATCATTTTTATTGATGATAATTACATCTGCATACATGCAATTTAGTTCAACACGTCAACCATAAAATATTAGTGTTTTTAATAATTTCTACTAGTTATTGCATTTTCATTTGTGAGACACATGTGTAGAGCCACATATTGACTGCTTTTTTCTCACCATAAAACTTTAATGAAGAAATAAAGCTTCAAGGTTGTAAATAGAATGCTTATTACGATAAAAATAACAAGGCGTTGTGTTTAAAACCGATGCAATGATAAAATTTTAACCCCTGGGTTTCACCCCCAAATGTGATATAGTTATCAAATGGTGCGACTAATTTGTATGTTTTGGCTGTCTTCTACTGAAAAACACGCTAACTTTACTAACTGATTCTTAAGATTACTTTGAATCTCTTTTCAACTAACTGTGGTTCATTTTTTTCACTTTTTGTTGAACTGAACCACAAAGAGCAAATCTAACACTGTGTTGTCATGAGCTCTCAAGAATTTCTGAAAATGAAACAATGGAAAATTCAAAATGAACAAAATCTCCTAGCAATACGAAACTATAGTTTTTGTTGAACTGAACCACAAAGAGCAAATCTAAAACTGTTTTGTCAAGAGGTCTTAAGAATTTCCTGAAAATGAAACAATGGAAAATTTCAAAATGAACAAAGTCTCCTAGCAATACCAAACAAGTTTTAAAACCACTTTTATAACGACTCAAAGAAATTTATCCTAATATTCTTGGATGTATAAGTTAAGTTTAAGAGACATGTTCAGTTTATTCGCGGGTAAAACTTACCCACAATCCAACTCTGAGGTGTATAGCATGAGAATAGTAAAAAAGTGCTTGGGCAATGTTATTGATAAAGCAATTCTAATCGCTCGAAAGTTAAGTGTTTAAACGGTAATTAAAGAACATCATGGTTGACGTACTGTGCAGTCGTCTCTGTTTCCACAACTACGTTTTGCATTAAATCGTTAGAGGCGCTAAAAACTACTGCAAAGTCAACAATACGACTGCAATAAATATTTTAATTTGGTTGGTTGTAATCAATGTAACTCAGTTAACGACATCGTCATAAAGAGGAACAGACTTTCAGACAAGCGCACCTGTGAAACTGGGTACGAATCAGTAGAAATTCTTTCGACTGTGGCTCAAGCAGAAATTTTTGTCACTTGAAAGACCGTGAAGTTTCATGATGGCGAAGGAGGCTTACATTTAGAGGTCTTTGGAGGCTAAACGGCTTCTTCAAAACGAATTTGTTTATGTTGCGCTGGTTGCGATAGAAACTAAAAGTAACTTACCTTTGCAAACAGTAAAAGCTAAAATGTTCAGTTGTAAATTTTTGCTTCTAATGATGTTTTAAACAATTATTAAGACAAAAATTACTATAAATAAGCTGACATTCTGACAATAAATGTCATAAATGAAATGCTGCATCGGTGTTTTTACAGAAACAGGTTTACAAATAGATATGTTTTACACCGTAGTGACATTCAGACAAGTCAGTCTTTAATCTGTGTTTAGCCTTACTAACGAATAAAGAGCAGATGGTGGTTCACCCGACCGTTCGTTCAATGTACTGCTGTTATTTAAAAAAAGCCCTCTTTAGTTTCATCTGTTTTCGACCGTAGACTAGAATCTTGTCTTAATTAGGAAACAAAAAAAAAAAGATTAGAACGATGATACAAACTTTGTCAGGTTCTCATTCGATATATCGTTGAAACTTGAAGGAAAGTTCTCAAGAACTAATATTGATGTGCTGCCTGACACGACAAACATAGCGAAACGTTTAATTATATATGCAACGTGTATGCAAAGCCACGCCAAAATACTGAAAGCTGATTTAGTGACGAAGTTTTAGGTGATATCATTCGTGTGTTGATAAAAAAATTTTAAATAAAAGATAAAGACTTCAATCTAACGAGGGTAGCACGCAACAGTAAATCGATAAACTTAAAATCCCGTTGGTTTCGGATCATCCTTCCTTCCCTACGTTAGTTTTTGTTATTTAAATCTTTAACTGCATGGAACAGGGCCGGGAAAACCAATATGGCTTTTGGAAATTAAAAACGGAACAGAATTTCTTCCCCACAGTAGGAAACTATATAACCAGCTGTGTTTCGCCTGCTGTTGGCTGCTGGTTTTAAAATGAACTGTGAGTAGATAAAACAGATCAACAGAACTCTAAGCTACTGCTCATCTTCCAGTTTGTGTAAGGTAGAAAATAATGTTTTAAGTGTTAACATTCTTGGTTTACAACTGTACTTCGTCTGTTCAAAATATATTCGTTACGTTTCTACCCAAAATGAATTTACTCAATGTTTTTTGAATGATGCTCAACTTAAAGACTTTTTTCTTGTTTAAAATGTCGAAACTATCTCAGTATCTGTTTTGAGGGTGCAAAGTGCAGGCCATAATGATGTACTTACAAAAACCTCAATGCATTCATTGATACTAGAGATGCCTTACTAGAACATTTTAAAATGAAATCCATAGAATGACGGCCAATGATTACTTTTGTTAGTGAGCAATGGCACAGCTGACCAGTCTGATTTTAAGACATAGAAGTATTGTTTTAGAAGTGCGACTCGAAATTCAAATATAAACAGTATAAACTACATCCATTTTGAAATCGTTTTGTTAAGCCACAGAATCATTCGTTTTCTTTTTGCAGGGATAATTAATAACAGCAGTTCAAAAAAATATATATATATATATAACGCGATGAATCGTACATTAATTTACAGCTCAGCGCTGTGATTGGTTGCTGTAAGTGTAGCATTTTGTGCTTTACGCGATTAGTTGAGTACTCAAAATTGGTCAAGTTATACGAACATCTTGATATTCGTGTATACGTGTATTGAAATACAAGGAAAGCGAGCACAGTCGCTAGACTTAGTGCACTGTACATTATAGTGACATTTTTCTCTGGCCGTATCATCTTTACATACCAAAAAAAAATTGGAAATATATAGCCCTTGATCTACCGTTAAACTGCATGTTCGTGTTATGTATTTGTGAGAAGTTACGCATGAAATATTGATAATAAACACAAGAGAGGTCGTTGCGGGTTGTACCATCGCTATAGAATATATATCAGTAATCCTGCTACAGTTTGATATCCGTTTGGTGTGACTGACAATTCTACTTTGCATTATCTCTGTTTGAAATATTATTGTGAAAACTGAGGTTGTTAATTTATTTAAAACAAAAACACTTCAGTCATACTGGCTGTACGATCGGCTAGAGGTCTTATAACTCAATGAATTCCAGTAGCGGCAAAAATGAGTTTTTCTTTTTGAGTAAATGTATTCTCAATGATTTGTTTATTTTTTGCCTAACTTGTTGTAAATTACTAAAACTATAAACAGTCACTTTTCGTTCTGTTCATCAACTTGCTGTAAAGCTAACGATGCGCTATTTGCCGGCGTCTACTCCTTAGTTAACGTTGGATTCAGAGGCAATAGAAAAATAATCATCAATGGTTTTCTACAATTAGTTCTGTCTCTGTGCCTAGTTATCTGTTTTAGAACAAGAATATAACTTATCAGAGCTCGAGAATTAAAGCGACATGACTGACACTCACACTAAACGGTCACCGGCTTGTTATAATCTTTGCAGTCCCAAGGCTAAGCATAATTACAATATCTAGCGAATCGAACAATCCAGGGTACATTGAAGATGGCAGACTGTCTGGAAATGTAATGATCGAAACATGTTCCATATAATATTAACGAGCTACAAGTACCGAGTTGGCAAACGAATTAGCGACGTAAGCATTTTTTTATGTTGAACTTTTCCTGTAACTGACAACAGGATGTTGCCTACAAGTATATATTTTCAGTTAATTTCAAAAACAATTTAAAAATATCTATAACCCGAACACAAACCTACCTTGCTAATGTTCCTAAGCAAACACTCACTGAGTAACAGATTTTAAACAATGTTCAGAAGTAGGAGTTTCAGCTTGGTTGAAAGGCGCCATCAAAAATTCAATTACGCTAATTTTGCATTTTGTTATAGCTGCAAGGAATATCGGTTTCTCAGTTTCAAAATTATAGAGACGATCGATATAGTTTAAAATTGCAAAAGAGTATTTCCGTATTTCCAAGCAAAGAAAATAATAATGAAAAATTGATTTCACAATGATGTTATGAGAATAGACTGCGGTTTGTTTGTGGGTTTTATGTGTGACCAAAGCGCTTACGAATCGTTGCCAGTCATTTTATCACAGCTAGTCATGATATGCTATTGCATTGTGTATAATATGTAAACATAGAACATATATTCAAGATTTGGTACGTTAAAAGTAGTCTTAAAAGATGCATATTGTTCAATTTCCGAATTCCAATTTCTATTCCTCAGCAATCTTTAACATATTTAGTAATTCTTATCATTAATATACAAATTACAGAAAAGTACACACAATGATGTTTTAGTTTATTGAAATAGTTTGAATCATGATATGAATAATTAATGCCGCTGAAACGTTCAACTTTTGTATTTTTTAATTCTTGTTTAGTCTTTTTTAAAAGCAAAATGTTCGTCATATGGTCAAATCCTTTTGTCAATTTAGCTGAAAACTATTCAACGATACTGAGCGGCGACTTATTAAAGTCCTTTTGATTGTTTGAGGTGTGACTTCAGCTCGACAGAAAAACAACGGATATTACTGAAGATAACAAAATTGTAGATACAAGCAATGGAAATTCCTTATTTGAACAATTGTTACTACTTGAATTTATAGTTACGTTTATAAAGTTCTGAATTTCACCTTTATGGAGTAAATTGAAAACTTTCTATAAGATGCGGTCGCCAAAACGTCAAGATTTTTGCAGTAATTACAAGCCGCAATAAAAGCATGCAAAAAGCTATTACAAATAAATTTTCAAGCAAAATGTCTTTTCATTTAGCATTTAGCAAAATAAATTTAAAAAGTTCTCGTTGTTCTCGAGTATCCAAAACAAAAAATTTTACTGGCAGTACAAATAAATTGATGTTTTGTATAAATACTGGAGATATCTCCCATTTGTTTTCAAACTAAAATATCACTAAATTACGACTTCTGATGTAACAAATATCTATATATTGAAAACTCTTTTTGCCTGTGATATGAGAAAACACCAAAAACGTCGATAAATGTAGTTAAATTGTTAATGTTAAACTTTATCAAGTTGCAAACCTTCGAAGCTCAGCTAGGGTGCCACCAAAGTGAACTTATTTCTCAAAAGCAGCTGTCCTGTAACTGTAAGCCTTGTTTTTAAAACCTGCGGGCCCAAAACACGTGATTGTGGAAAAGGCTTTGTACCGATATGATCAAAACAAAACGGCCACATTAATAACTAATACATGCAATCCCAAATCGTAGACACTGCCGGTCAGTGTTAGTAATGTTAATGATTTCTTCTCCTAACACGACTAAACTATAGTGGATATGACTGCTCTACCGCCTTTTGCTCTTCGTAATACCCTCCCGGATTACGTCACGCGTATTCTGAAAACTATTCGGCAACGAGTGTTACAGTCGATAGTACATAGTACTTGGTGTAGATGAAACAAGCATCAGAGATCCTTTTAATTTAATTTATTTTCATTGGTTTAAATCAGTTTGTGCTCTTTAT
>JANCMA020527956.1:0-10301 GCA_024336925.2 Zoanthus solanderi | reverse complement strand
TACGTGATCAATGGTAATTAGTAAGCAAATTAGAATAGCTGATTAACAATTGCAAATGCTAGGAATACAAATGCTTTATCAAATGCTTTATGTATATATCATTTGTTACCTGTACTTCCGTTAAAGCAACCATAAAGTTCGATCCTCATGGCAATCCAACCAATAAAACGCCTCGGCTTTACTCGTATTAAACGAGCCCTGATAGACGGTTTTAACAGGTTTATAACTACTGTGTCACTATCGTTATTTCCTTGAAAGTTGCGAACCTGTAACAAAAAGAAAATAATGAATTAACGACAAGAATGGTTTTATTTCATAATGAATTTGTTTATTTACAAAGAGGTCTTTTTACACTTGTAAGCGTTGAGGAATTCAATTCACTTTTTTATATTCTTAATTCAATATATAGTCACATTCTACCTTTTGCACACTGCTAACCGAAGCGAGAGTATTTTTGTTTGATTCTCATTAAGAAGTCTGAGTCCAAGTCATGCGTCTTGTTTCATTAAAAAGTGTGTTTTTAGTTCGACTGCAGTGTCAAACGTCTTTAGAAGTTGTCGCGAAAAAACCAACCAACGAGTGTTTGTGTGAATTGACCTATTCCTTGTGAAGTAGATATTCATTGAAAACTACTACAGCACCTTCTTTTTTAAAAAAAATTCCCGTTATGAAAAATATATATTATTTTTTGGATAAACAATGACTTTGAAACCGCCATAACGGCTCTAATATTTGGGTGATTTCATAGCAATATGAAAAACTGATGTTTTTCTCTAGACGGGGAGGAAGAGGAAAGGGCCCTGAAAACGAGGTTAGAATAAGAACCGTGATCTGCTTTTGAAGTCACGGACCACTAAAATGTACCAGTAACCAGCCTTCTTTTCTCACAGTCGTTTCAAAAACAGGAACATTATTTTATCATATCTTATTAAAACTAGAAATAGTTCTCACTACAGCTGCCCCTACCTTCACTAAAATGTGATATTTTTTCTAGTGATTTCATTCAAACCGTGAAATGGTCAAATAACTAAAACCCTGTCAGTTACACTTGACAAGGAAATACTGTTATTTTAATGCATTTGAATTAAACATAGGTGAACTGATGACAAGAATTTCCGGTTTCTTAAACGAATCACGTACCATATTTTATCTTAGATGTAGCCACTAACTTCAATCAAAAAAATTCTATCTTCAGTTACTCTCTTTTCGGCTTGCGGGCAGTCCCAGAGATCCTTAGCGGGCTTTGGGCAATCCTTTGAGGGCTGAATCACTCCCAATCGATACAGAGCTAATTCTCTACGCGGGGGCTTCTATTATACCTCCTCGGGTTTTGGCATTTGGTCCAAAACCCTGCAGAAGCAATTAATTTAATGTGAGTGTTGTCACATGCCCTGCAAAGGGCCTATTTTAATACAGACAAAAATAATTAAAATGGACAGCATACTAAATACTAAAGTAATCTGACCTCTCAGGCTAATGGACTCAAGTTTTACCCTACTGACTAGAATTTATTCACTTTCGAAAGTTAATTGTTGAATATAAACATCATCTAACCTCATTATTTGTGTCTCTGTAATAAACAAAATATTTTCCGTCCTGTGAGTATACAAGAAGGTAACTCGATACCCACTGGCTGTGGTTGCTCCGCCCTTGAGTAGCTATTTTGTTGATGATGTAATACGGACCGAGATAAACCTGAAGCCACTGATGTTCATTTAAGTATCTCGCTGCCCAGGCCCCTGGGAAACTCTGACGCAATCTCCCGTTGGTGGCGTTTAAGAACGCCAGTTCTGATGAGGCTTTGATAGCGCGATCAGGTATCAAACCACTTTCCATCCCAAGTGGCATACTGCACCCTGTAATTAAACATGGTTTGCACTGTACACGTTATTACAACGTTCGTGGAGTAAATGGAATATAAATTGTTAGTTTATAGTTAAAACCTAGCTTGATTCTAAATTAATTTCACATAAACAAATTAAAAAATGTCCTAATTTTTGAACAATTTGATAAAAACCCTGTAATATGACCATTTATTTTGTTTGTCAAGGAGAGTAGAAATGATTGGTGTTGTCAATTCTAACTTTTGAACCAGTTGATGAAACCCTATATAGTGACCATTCATTTTGTTTGTCTTGGAGAGTAGAAATGATTGATGTTATTTATTATAACATTTAATTTAAATGATGAAATCTCACTTTTTTAAAAATAGTGACCAATCATGTTTCTTCCCTTGAAGAGTCGAACTATAATATTGTACGCCTATAAAATCGTTTAAAACCATGTTAGGTACTATGGTTGGGGAATGTTACCTGCTTCTCCACATGGAAAGATCTCTGACCATATCCCAGTACGTCTTAAAGTTTCAATTTTCACACTCTACCTGGGACTAAAATTAAGAACGGCACACCTTTATCCCAGAACCAAACCGTAAACCTATCCGCCAAAAGGTTTAAAAATACTCTAGCCAAGACCTCAAAATAGAATAAACATACCCTAACGAGTGGCAAATACCCGCATAGCAAATATCGGGGAGTAGCCCCGGAGTTAGTTTGCCAATGAAAAATCTGAACTCCGAATGGGAATGGAACCCATGACATCCCGTGCACTAGTTTGAAGGCCTTATATTGTGCTACGGGAAATCCTGTGGTAAATAAAGTCGCTATATTGAGTTCTGACACACGGACTGTATCACACAATCACTACTGATATGCCAAGGAAACAATAATCGTTTTACATATATGATGCAGTCACTTTACTAAAGTCTTTAATAACAATACATAAAAGATCACTTTATTGATCAAATAATCATCATGCGGTATGTTTTTGTTATTGTTATTGTTGTTGTTGATAGATAGATAGATAGATAGATAGTTTATTAAAAATATTACATACAGTAGCAGTTACAAGACTGAATTGCGTAATATACATATTTCCACACAATTGGGTTTACATATATTAGATTTGTAGATACTTCGTAAAAAAAGAATTATAAAACTGGAATATAAATTCTATCTAAAACTCATCAAGAAAATACATTGCACACTTTGCGGGATTAAAAGAGTTCCTGAGCCTGTCGGTTTTGAACCGCGGCAAGAAAAAGTTCCTCTGGTGCCAGAGCATATACTTTGAGTTGTTAACAGGTGGCAAGAGGCTACTAAGCTTATGATTTGGACCACTCGCAATAGACGAGAAGAACTGGGTACAAAGGTTGGCTCGTCTCACTTTGAGGGCTGTGAGACCGAAGTTGGCTCTGCATGTATCATATGAAGGTTTGGGATCAAGAATCTTCGTTACACGCTTGTGTAAGTGCGTGGTTGTAAACAGACGCACAGTATTCTAAGGTTGGTCTTACCGTACAAAAATAAAAATCCAGTATGTGGGAACATTTACCCTTCTCAATAAAACAATAAAAAACAACCGTTTGTTTGCTTTCTTAATGCACTCGAGTACGTGATCGTTCTATTTGAGATTGTCCGAGATGGTTACTCCGAGAATCTTTGCAGATGATGCAACAGGGAGTTTATTACCTTCAATTACAAGAGGGGAGAAATCATGAGTGTTCTTCTTAAAATGAATGATTAACTCCTTACACTTGTCTGCATTTAATTGCATGTTGTTTGCTAGTGACCAATCAGGGACCATTGACACAGCCCTCTGTGTGTTTCCAACTTCACCACGTGGTTACGATTTCTGCTACGGTCGTGTCCTCCACGTACTTCCAAGTCAGAGAATCCACATTCAAATCATTGATCATGAGCAGGAACAGCCAAGGCCCGAGCTTGGTGCCCTGAGGTACCCCGGCTGGGACTGGCCCCCACTCAGACAAACAGTCAGAAGATAGTTTAACACGTTGCTTCCGGTTGCACAGGAAATCAATCACCCAATTTGTGGCACACCCAGAGATATTTAGACCGAGGATCTTCTGAACCAATAGGTTGTGATCTATTAAGTCGAACGCTTTCCGGTAGTCAAAAAGTTATACAGTACCTTGACAGCCGCACCGTTTCCGCTGGTGACCTTGGACCAGTAGTGAAACATCGACGTCAAAGCAAAAAGCGTAGAGGATCTCGGGATATCGCCATATTGGTTGGGGTCGAAAATGCTGAGAACGGCAGGATCTACATGGGTTACAACGACAAACTCCTCTGCAAGCTTGGAGATGGCAGGAGTAAGGGATATTGGGCTTAGATGTTTTGAAGGATCTTTCACTGGCTTTTGCTTGAGCAGGGGAACTACATCAGCAAGCTTCCACGAGGGCGGGAGTTTTTTTTCCTTGAAGCTACAGTTTAAAATGGAGGAGACCGGCTGCATCAGGATCTCAGCGTACTCACGTAGAAGCCAGTTAGGGACGCAGTCGGGACCAGCTGCCTTGTGAGGGTTGAGCTTCTTAAGAGTGCTTAGAACTTCAGACTCGGAGACCACAAAAGAAGACAGGACATCAGTGGAGCGTGACACTTTATTAAGGGGTCTGAAGCACTCCATAGACCATATGCAAAAATGGCGGCGATTTTAATATTCTTTTGTCTACATTCAAATTAGCCTTACTAGCCTCGTTTGTGGTAAGATATTCTTTTGAAACTTTAACTCAAGAACGAGGCTAGTAAGGCTAATTTGAATGCAGACAAAGGAATATTAAAACCGCCGCCATTTTTGCGGGTCTATGGGTTTAAGAAAAGCAGTATTGATGAAATTTGCTAGCTTCGGGTTACAAGAGTTGTTTTCGAAGCCATCAAGTTGTAAATTGCATAACAAATTTTTGGAGCCAGATGCCGGAATCAATCCAGAAATGCGTTTGACCGCTGACCACCACTGACTGGGTTTCGTGTCTTTGAGGTTGTTCACTTTAGACGCGTAGTAATTGCCGCGGAGAGACTTGCGTTCACGATTAACGGCGTTTCGAAGATGGCGGAAGCTTTCAGTGTTACCTTTGGCGAAGGCTTTCTGGCAGCGTTTAATAAAAGCTTTGAACTCGGCGGTGATCCAAGTTGGATCTTCAGTGTGGACCTTGAATTGCTTCACAGGCATGATGATGTCTAAGCCGGTGGTAATGATGTCAGTAAGAAGCTTCAGCTTATCCTCACAGATTTCGGCGTACTCAACCAGAGACCAGTCGATGCTGGAAAGGTATCGACCTAGCTCAGTCTTGCGACTTGCACGCAAATCGCGTCTTGAGACAGATCTCCTACTTCGACCTGATTTGGAAAGTCTAGGGACGAACAATGACTACGCTGTGGCCGAATAAACCAAATGGAGGCAGAGTTTGTACAGCGTTGTTATCGTAGGTTGGTCATCTGCAGGTCTAAAGTATGTTCGCCTCCAGTTGGCTTGTTGACAAGTTGTTTCATCCGAAATTGAGAAGTAAGGCGACGGAAGTTCAGCCGGTTGAAGTCACTGCACAAACATAAACCACAGCCAGGGTACTCTCCTTCAATGGTAGTGAGAGATTCGCACAGATAGTCGAGTAAGATGGAATCACTAACGTTGTCATTGAAGTGAGGGTGGTATACTGTGCCTGCAATCAAACAAGGGATTCCCCGTGGGAGTCTGGTTCGCCTGAACCACATACAAAGGACTTCGAGCGTCGGATCTTGCAAATAGTCAAAACGTTTGAATTTGATTGAGTTCTCAATATTAAGTCCGACTGCGCCGTGATGTTCCATTGTCCGGTTGAATGAAACTAAGTGGTATCTTGAAATTAGTAAAATTTTTATGGTCAGCGGGTATACATCCTTTAAGCCACGTTTCAGTGAAAAAACCCAAATGAGGCCTCAGTTCTAAAATAGTCGACCGCACTTCATCAATTTTTGGTGCAAGACACATAGTGTTGGCAAGAAGAAAGCTTGGTCCTTGCATAGATTGACTTGCCACGGCAGGGTTCCGGAGAAACGATTTCAAACAAGATCTAACCGGCGTCAGTTTCCTCCGTGACTGATATCCATTTCGAGTAGCGCTGTTACGTGATATTTTAATCGGTATATGCGTCCTTTTGTGAATAAGTGTCACGCACGTGTGCTGACTATGCATGATTGCGTCGGAGGCGTTAGTTTGAATATTTAATATCGGCGAAGTAAAATTATGCAAATGACTTCAATCTTGGAAAGGAGAAGTAGAAATCCGTTCAGAACGTAACGTGTTGTGGAAAACGTCGCAGGAAATTACAGGAGTTGGTAGAATAAGCAACTGCGATGACTGGTGTTTCGTTTATCCGGCTCTACATTCTCGGCGAGTCGGGCTGAAGTTTGCTAATTGAAGATTGCACAACTTTCGCCACACGTTGGTGTCAATGCGATTTTTGAAGTAACTATTTGCTGCTATGGCTGTCAAAGCTTCGCTCGAGTACCTTAAAGCCATTTAAATGGTACTAAATGGATGTAAAATGCGATATTTGAGCGAAAACTAGTAAAAAATAGTACAAAACTGCGGAAGGTCGAAAAGTGTTGCCGAACAGGCGCTCAGATCCGCTCTATAGTGTTGTTATTGTTATTGTTATTAATGTTATTGTTGTTAATGTTATTGTTGTTATTATTATTGTTGTTATTATTATTATTATTATTGCTATTATTATTATTATTGTTATTATTAATATTGTTATTATTACTTTTATTGGCACTGATTTAGAAATTTGGTTTAACTTTGGTACAACAGAAACCAAGTTTTAATAACACCATTTTTGTGCAATAGAAACTAAAAACAGGTTTCTTACCGGTCACACACGGGCAGAGTATCGATATATTTTTGTGAAATTTCTTCTTTCCACAGTTTATTCGCGGGGGAATAGCTTTCCATTTTCTGCATGTTTTACCAACCTTGTCCACCTTAGGACCTACGACTTTGTAAAGGTCACTTGACTCCCTAAAACTTTTTACTTGCTCTCCAAGAAGCGATTCTACGATTCTGAAAACATTCTTGTCTGTATATCCGTGGAATTCTACTGCACAGTTTAAACGACGTGATTCACAACTGTCATCACAACTGATAAGATCTTCATCACTTAAGTGGTAAGTCACATCTATAAAAGCGAGAAAAAATTTCAGAAACAATAGTCCTAGCTTAGCCTAATTCTCCTTAAGCTTAAACTTAAAGTAGCTCTTATCTTACTCTTGTTCTTAATTTTACTTTTAGTCTTACCCTTAATCTATCGCTTAGTCTAACCCTTAATCTAAATCTTAGTCTTACCCTTAATCTAAATCTTAGTCTAACCCTTAATCTAACTCTTAGTCTTAACCCTAATCTAACTCTTAGTCTTACCCCTTATCTAACCCTTAGTCTTACACTTAATCTAACTCTTAGTCTAACCCCTAATCTAACTATTATTCTTACCTTTAATCTAACTCTTAGTCTAACCCTTAATCTAACTCTTAGTCTTAACCCTAATCTAACTCTTAGTCTTACCCCTAATCTAACCCTTAGTCTTAACCCTAATCTAACTCTTGGTTTTATCTTTACTCTAACTCGACTTCGTCTCGGGAAACATCGACATTCTCGGCAAACAGTGAGCAGTCATTGTGTATTGTTAGTTCTACTGTCCGTACTGGTAATCAAATGGTCTGGAGTGCAATTCGGGATTAATCAGCACGAGTAAATAATTAAAAGACTAACATATTTTGTTTGTTTGATAACCAGTGCAATTACATGTAATTTGTAATTGCACTGTTTGGGATTTACAGAGAGGATCGTAACCAATCAGATTGCGTCGATTTTCGTATGCATATTATTAAATTCAATAAAATCAAAATATTTGTTTTCTAAACGTAAGCCACTTTTCTTCGGTTGATTGAAATCTAGTTTATGACAATTACGCCATTGGTTTATATGTATGTAGAGCCTTTCAGTGTAGAATGCCACCATTCCCCCTAAAAGCCAACCTTTCCCTACTTCTTCTAAATATCTTTGTTCAAAACCCCGCAAAAAAGGAAAAGGAATAATAATGAAGGCATTTCGTACCATTTATGCAAGGGCAAAGCCGCTGAACATGTGCATTAGGTGGTTTTGCTTCACAGTTTATCTGTTTTGGAATGTTTTTCCACCCCAAGCATCTGCCTCTCTGTTCATGTCCCTTTGGATGGTTTGCGTACGACGGTCCTAGCTCATTCCATTCATCAGTGTCATTGAAGCCTGTCGTACATTTTTTGCCAAGTAGTTGTTGAAAAATGCCGAGAACCTTCTCCTCTTCGAACCCATGATCCTTTGCAGTACACAGCAAACCATGTGACTCACAGACTTGATCACATGATCTAAATGTCATTCTTTGCAAGTAGTATTTCACTTCTGTAAAAAGGCATAACCATTTTATGAGTCTGGCGTTTGAAAGACGGTTACAACTAGCTATTAGGAAGTTTTTTATTTAGGTACTGTAGGTATATGAGACGTATAAATATTTGCATTATCTAATATTTAAAACAGATTTAATTTGTATAACGCTTAAAGATATAATTATGGTTTCGATGTCTCTGAGTAAAAAAAAACAACAACAACAACAAAAACTTTATTCAGTACTCAGATGGAAGATTACAAGAGGTTTGTATCAAGGGTAATTGCAGGAAGAGAGCACAAGCTACTTAGAAAATAGCATCAACTGAAAAGATTTTACAAATTTTACAAATTCAAAATCAGGGATCTTTTAAATAGCAGGGCATACTAAGTCCCATAAACACAGTGTCATTAATGGCGCAATGTTATTACAAATCATGGGTGTTAGGGTGGCGTAGTAGCATTCGCACCTCCCACCGGTATGACCCGGGTTCGATTTCTGCCTAGGCCATATGTGGGATGAGTTATTGGTAGATATCAACCTGACACCTAGGATTTTTCTCCGGGCACTCCGTTTTTTCCCCTCCTCAAAATCTACAAACAGATAATACCAACTGGCTGTCTTGCTATGCTCCGAGGTGATGCGTGGATCGTGTAGCGGATGCCAGAGGCGCCTACATATCCGACCTCGTACAGCCGCATCCTTGTACTTCACACACAACGTTTATTCACCTTCAAATCATATGTCTGATTTTTACCATGAATTATTTCACTTATAATTTGTGAGGTGCTGGTTGACTGGAATAACCATAGGAGCTAGACTTGCCAGACAACCAGAACTATATTGCTATTAAAATACGTTAGCGGCATGATCGGCATGTTTAAGGGGGAAAAAGGAGAAGCGATGAAGGCAGAAAACACTATAAAGCAAATATATTTTGCAGGATACTGAATGATTTAATAGTTTAGGATGAACTTTTCTTTTAATTTGGCTTTGAATGTCTTCATGGAAAGAGTTTTTAGATCTTTATCAATTTAGTTCCAAATTTTTGCTTCAGTAAACTGCACGCTGAAGATACCATAATTTGTTCTTGTTTCGGGGAGTGCATAAGCTTGTTTGTTGGTTTTGTTTTTATGGATTTTGCTGGTCTTTATGAAATAACAACTTCAGTCCCAAGACTGCAATAATGGCGACTAGCACAAAGTCATCATTATTATTATCCACAATGATAATGCTCATACGAGCACTCAGTTCTAGAAATACATATTACTAAATACGTATTACTAAATACGTTATAACAAGCATAACAACTTGCACATGAGTCCATTAGGGATAAGAACTTCTACTCCTCTCGTGTGTTGTTTAAGAACTTTCATGTACAAGCGCTGTACTAGCTGTTATTCTTGTTGTATCAAATTTGGGAGACAACCAGACATTTCAGCACACGAGCAAAAGAACATTTAAAAACAGATAAGGTCTCGCACGTGTATTAGGATTTACATAGCTCAGATTCATGTCTTTCTAAATTATCCATCCCGCATCAACATCTTGGGACCTCAATTAAAATCAAAGAAAATTAAGCACTGCACATTCAGTTTGGGAAAAACCCACACTCAGTCAAACACTTCAACATGAAGCTTTCATTCTAATCGTTTAGCAAGTCTTATATTGTGTAGTTTTTTCGCATTTACAGTAAAACTGAGGATGGCAGAGGTATCTGCCGAAACAAGTCTGGTAAATCGAAATTTAAAATGAAATGTGTCGTCTCTTTCTTGAAAATTTGTATAAGCCTGCTTTTCAGTCGTCCTTTATTATTTGGCTTTATACACTTACGGTGAAAAAGTATTACACTTACGGTAAAAGAGTATTACATTTACGGTTAAAAAGTATTAAATTTACGGTTAATAAGTATTACATTTACGGTTGATTTGAACAACAACAACAATAACTTTATTTGTACCTTTGAGTTTACATTTGTTTTTTTTTAAAAAGAGATTGGAGTAGCTTAAGTTAGGTACAAGCTGCCCGAAATAACCTGGAGGCTACA
>JANCMA020527850.1:0-10302 GCA_024336925.2 Zoanthus solanderi | reverse complement strand
TATTTTCCCATACAAAGTCTTATTAACCGTCATAATCATTTCAAATATCACACAAATTTAGCTTGGGCTGCCTGTGGTTTAACATCGATTAAAGGCAGATAAACGAGGACGTGTATCTGTGACGTATGTGATGGAATGCTCGTTTTTCATGTACCACTGGTCATTATACTGAAGGCTCATAAACTGCTAAAATCCGTCGTTGAAAAAAGTTGGCTTGTACCATAAGGCAGCCCAACTCCGTCAAAGTCAGTTTCGCTGCTCGCCTTGCGACTTGCAGCAATAATGAAATAAATACCAAATAATAAAGCTAGTAATAGCTATCGCTAAGTGTCAACGAGCAAGACAAAATCACGAGGACGACAGAACTGAGCTGTGCAAGTACTGAGAACTGGCGCTCTCATTTTACTATAATTTTGAAAACGAAAAATTAAACTGAAATATCTCAGCGTGTATTTTACATGTGAAAACCATTCAAACATAAAAAATATTTTGTAACACTTTGTTTTGCCTTTTAAAATGTTTCTCTTGTCAGATAAAATGAAAAAGGCGTTGTTTGTTCACCATGCTGCCTTGAAGTCACAAGGTTAACACATTATGATTGGCCCATTTGAAGACAAAAGGCCTCTTTGGCATTACATCATAAAATCTTACATTACTTACATCTCTCCGAATCACTTGAGATTTTTTTCCGTCTGCTAAAACCTCGCACAGCTCTATGATGCTGTCGCCTCCCCAACCTCGCGTTTTTACTTGGCTTCCTTATTGGCAATTAACAAGCGTATTCAGTAACGGCCCATAGAGGTAATAGTTTTTGTCTCCAATTCCTGTTATGCAGAAGAAAAGAGGATCTCCCGGAAGAGGAGTGCTGAACATTGCAGCTCTTTGTGGGATATTATAAGATAGTTTTAAAGGAACAGATACTTAAGATTAAAATATCTGCAAAAAGCAGTTGTCTAGAGAAGCAGGGCTGTGCCCACTGCTTTCCCCATGCCCTGTGTAGCAGTCAGCAATTTTCCTTTTTCACGGTTAGCATGTGTATTGGTTGGATGGGGATGGAGCGATAGGAGTCCCTTCCATCTGGTTAATTATTTTTTCTTTAGAAACTAATAATTTTTTCCTTTTGTAGTGCTTGGATGCAATATCATAAACTCATGAAAAAGAAAAAAGCAATTCTGATCCAGAAACTTGAAAATGCTCGCATTTGGCACAAACAGAGGGTGATGAAAGTCCATTTACAAAAATGGACCGTATCTTTCATAATTATAGTTTTTCCTGAAGTCTAGAAACTGACTGTAAAGTGCACATAAAGTTAAGTCTGGTAACGTTTTACATAAAGTTTGCTTATACGCAGAGGAAAAACTCTGTGTGAGACCGTATAGAAAACAGATGAAGTAATTAATCCAGTTAAGGAAATCCCTTCGTTTGTGAAGCTGGCAGAGATTTAGGGATTCGCTGATATTAGTTGTTCATCACGTCAATGACATTCTTTTTAAAAAATTCAAATAAGCAGCTTAGTAAAACGAAATGGCTTCAAGAACTCGCGGCACGATAATTAATTACATTAACATTATTCTTTATTTAATTTAAAAAGTTATCTAACATGGAAGTAGATAAACAAATGAATATATTTCTCCTATTCTTGTCATCGAAATTAGACTCAATCCAAACAACTTCAACAGAGGCAGTGGGAAATTCTTCACGCTTGTTTGAACACCATACGGAAACACAGAGATCGAAGGTATCATGAAAACGGGTAGGTCAGCCAATCAGGGATTCTTTATGTAAACCAATCACGGCACTGATCACTGGCAAGAAATGTATAAAGCAAGCCCTTCTTGCTGTCTTTCCTATCGCCTTCAGGATGAAGACTCCTGCAGTCGAAATGACAAGAATCATGAGACCATTGGAGAAATATATTGTCAATTAAATTTTAATTGTTTAATCTTTTTTCTTGTTATTCATTTTTCACCATTACTAAACACCTTTGCTACTTCGATCCACACATATTACATCAATATACTGTTGTACACTTTTAAGTAGCACGAATGGACCCAATAATATTGACCTGTCCCCAACATTGGCCTTAATGTCCAACTCAATGGCTATATATAAGTTAGCTACTAGCACGTTTGTTTTTCCCAAGGGGTATTCACCAGAATTTTGAATGGGGATGTGCTACGGGACCTTCACAAACCTGGCCCTGTTCTAAACTAGAAATGGCTTGATTTTGATACCCTGTTCTAAACTAGTAATGGCTTGATTTTGATACTTTATTCTATACTAGCAAATCGTGATCCTTTCAAGTCAGTTTAAACCAAAAAGCAACTAAATGGTTCAGTGGATAGTCTTGCTGTCTGCGTGTTCCAGAAAAAAGATAAATAAACGGCACCATGCAGGCTTTGATTTAGAAACATGCTTTTAACAGCTGAATAGAAGAATTATTAAGAAAAATTGTGTAGGTTTTGTTCTTAACCTAATTCACCAGGAATGGATTGAAGAGCGAAGAGAGCGGCAAAAAGGTTTGTAAAACACATGGACGGAGACAACACCGAAAAACCTTCTTTATTTATAACAACTGTAAATTTTTATAACTTTAAATAGCTGATAAATAAATTGCAAACAAAAATTGATTTTTTTTTCAGAAGTATAAAAAACCATTGCGTTGATTGTTTTAGCTTTGCTGTAGTCACTCGTAGTCAGACATTCATTTTAGTTAAAATTAAATCACTTTACTCAGTTCTGGGTAAACTTTTGTCATCAACTTGAGTTTTGACCAAATGAAGACGAAATGCATACAAAAATAAAAGATATTGCAAATGAAAAAATATAAAATATAAATTTTAAATAAAATGTAAGTATTTTATGATTAAGATGGAAATGTTAAAGCCCATCGTACTTTAATGTGCTATACTGTAAATTTATTTATTTATTATTTACCATGTACAACCTACCCCTCATAGATGAGGATTGATGGTTGGATGACATGCAATCAGTCACCATGTGTATTATAATATAAGCTTTAACCCTAAAAAGTGTAAATCTATGCCTACTGCTGACCTCATGCGCTTAGAAAACTTCTGTGCTGTAGAATGGCCAATAAGGGGATCAGCAGTGTTTACTGTACAATAGAATGAAAGAAGAGAAAACAATTTTTAAGCCCTTTGCGGGAATCGAACCCCACATCTTCGGTTTGCTAGTCCGACGTGTTAACCACTACACTACAAGGACTAACCAAGCTGGAAATGCAGCCAGTTAATGTAATGTATGAGGTAACTGCAGGGATCCCAAGGCATTATTTTCTCAATGGATAAATTGAACACCGTAAATTTGGGTATGCATAGAATTAATGAAATGACATGAAAGTATATTAAATTAAATTAAATAAATTAACTTTACTGTACAATATTTCGGCTTAAAAGTTGGTGTGGAATACTCCATGTTATTTTTTGCTGAAAAGCCGTTACACTTACTTAGCTCTCACAATTTTTAGTAAAGGTCAAAAACGCACACTTTTTGTAGTATTTCCAAGTCTGTCGTATTACAAGGCTTCAGATGCTGCAGGGATTCCAACTGTAGCTGAAAGGCGAAAGAAAACGCATAAGAAGTTTATCAGAAAGCTAATACCGGCAAGCCCACTCCACTCCACGTAACGAGCCGCTTTATCTCAACATGCCAACCTAAGAACCTCAAACTTCGTTATCTGTAAATTTGCCAAGAAAATAGAATTGTAGAGTCTTATTCTTAGAGAATTGTATTTTTACCTTCTTAATTGTTGTTTACTATCTATATATTAACTTTATGCAAGCTGACTTTAGCCGTATAATTTTATCAGCTTCGGCATGGGGTGTGAATGAATTATTGATTTATATAACTATTATTGTTATTATTGTTGTTATTACTATGGTGATTATTATTGTTAATATCATTATTATTGTTATAATTATTATTAAAGACATGAAATTATAAAAGTTTTACTTTCTTCCAGTGATATCTATGAGGTTAACTCGTGTAATTACGATGTTCCTTTTGCGACTGGTATTCAAGGCGTGGAGAAGTGTGGCCATTGATGCACGAAGAACAAAAGAGTATTTTGAGGTGTGTATATGCAGAGAATAGAATCTAATCTGAGGTGGTAGTGATGGAGATGATAATGTTTATGATGATGATGATGATGATGATGGTGGTGGTGGTGATGATGATGTTTTTGGTACTAGTGGTGGTAATGATGATGATGGTGGTGGTGATGATGATGTTTTTGGTAGTAGTGGTGTAGATGATAATGGTGTAGATGATAATGGTGGTGATAATAGTTTAGTATTGATGATGATGATAACGATAATAATGGTGGTAGAGTGTTGGTGATGATTGTTATATTAATAATATTGATGTTGATAATGTGATGATGGTGATGATGTTAATAATGGTGGTGGTAATAACGATAGTGGCGGTGGTGATGATGATGTTTTTGGTATTAGCGGTGGTGATGGTGATGATAGTGATAATAGTATTAACGATGATAATGGTGATTATGACGATAATAATGGTGGTAGGGTGTTGGTGATGATTGTGATATTAATATTGATGATGATATCGTTGATGATGGTGATGAGAATGTTAATAATGGTGGCGGTAATAACGATAGTGGTGGTGATGATGCTGATAATTGTTGTGATGAAAATAGTGTTGATAACAGGATCGATGATGTTGGTGAAGATGACGGTGACAGTGGTAGTGATAATGACAATAATGGTGGTGTGATGATGATTGTTGTGATGAAGATGGTAATGATAATAGGATCGATGATGAAATTGGGGATGATGATGACAATAATGCTGGTAGTGGTGTGGGTGATAGTTAGAATTGCAATGATGATTGTATTAGTTTTAATTTTTTGTTTAATAGGATAATAAAAGGCTAAAATATGATAAATTAAAAGGTTTAAGAACTTTAACGTTTTCGACTAAAAGTCATCTTCAACCTTTTATCAATCTTCAGGAGATGAACCCTTTTATCATATTTTAGCCTTTTATTATTCTATTTAACTTTTTAAGCGATTTCAATGACAATTTTTTGTTTATTGAATAACTGAATACAAGGTTTCGCTTTGTTTGTTTATAGGTTTTGTTTTTTCAGTTAGTTGAAAAAGGTTTTGTTTTTCAGTTTTGTTTGAAACAAAACAAGGTTTTGTTTTGTTTATACATAGTTTTTTAACTCATCTCTCTTAAATTATACTAATTGATAAATGATACTATTTCAGTACTCAACAATTTGGCGAGTCCCATAAGTGGCAAAAGTTTTATTGCAAATGGTTTGAACTAAACAAAAGTTTGAAAAAAAAGTGTTAAAAGGAGTTTAACATCTTCCTTCCTTTTACATATGAATGGCAACCTTTTATTCTAAACCACAGTTATTAACACAAATGTAGAACTAGTTTCCTTGTGTATAGAAACTATTTAAAGAACGTATCCACTTTTCAGCGGATTGAACGTGGAGAGATAATTGATTCAGCGTATGAGGGAATGTTCAAAAGCCGTAGTGATGGAAAGGACGAAATTTCATGTCTACCAAGACATGTTGCACTGCGAGTAAGTTCATCTATATAGCAAAAGAAATAGAGGATATTACATGGCTAGCTCTCTATCAGTAACATCCACGAATCTGGAAGGTATTCCTGTGTTTGTTCTTTTTTTCATTTTACAACGTTAACTATAGGTATGAACAG
The DNA here is from genome assembly GCA_024336925.2 of Zoanthus solanderi. Classification (NCBI taxonomy): domain Eukaryota; kingdom Metazoa; phylum Cnidaria; class Anthozoa; order Zoantharia; family Zoanthidae; genus Zoanthus; species Zoanthus solanderi. The sequence continues at coordinate 4,580 of JANCMA020527850.1, read as the reverse complement.
CTTTTTAAAATTTTTCGCTGGGGTCAAAAACAACAAACGACTCAAAGCACCGCGCGCGCGGACCATGGAAAACCGCGCGAAAATGCTAAAAGCTGATTGGTTCAGAATTGATGTCACACATATGTTGATAAAAATGGTATCGCCACTGGGGATAGTGGGGATATCATTTTTCACATCATGCTACCATTCGGTATACAACTGTATTTCATATAATAATATATCATATCGTATATTATACAGTGAGTTATTTACTGATTGTAAACATTCAGCGACTGGAAAGCACTGGCGAGAGGGACACAGCCTCACGACTTGATAATGACATAGGAAGATCTCGAAACTTTGTTATCTCTTAGTGTTTAAAATGTTATTAAATTTTATGACAAAATCGAAGATTTTTTTTATAAAAGAACGGTTTGGATAACAATTACTACTTTAGTCTTTAATTTTTTGACAAAACAAAAGTTTTTTTTTTTGAGAAGAATGCTAATGAAAAATTTATGTACAGTAGGAGGAGTAAACCGTCTATCAGCAGCTAAACATTGTGGTCTTGGTTTGGTCGTACCTTCCTGACTTCATGCATGGCTATACTTCATTTTTATATTGGTCATAAATGGAAAAAGAACAGGTTCTGGTTCCACAAACTCCGATTAACTTAATCCTGGATTAGGACAACATTCAAAGACTATTTTTTTTCATAAGTAAAGCTTTGTGATGCTTACAAAATGCTGTTCAGTGCTACCAATAAAGAATCAAGTTAAATTCAAAATTACAGTCCAGAATAAGCTGTAGAAGGCAGGAAACAGGAACATGGATTAAAAACTTAACCCAGGGTTAGCACTAATCGGGTTTTGAGGAACTGGGCCCAGAACTATTATAAAACCAGTTTAAAACTTGAAGCAGCTTGTTTTGGGAACTATATCGGTGGATTTTCTTCAGCTGGAAATCAATGGCATCAATGGCCACACTTCTCCACGCCTTTAATACCAGTCGCAAAAGGAACAATAAAAATCTTTTAACCTGATTGGCTAGGTCAAACGACCAAAACCGGTTCTAACCGGTTTTTAAGCGAATCCTCATGCCTCGAAAACCAGTTGCAGCCAGGCTAAACCAGTTCTAACCGCATTGGTAACCAGTTTTCCTAACGTTTGCCGTTTAAACAATATTGACTTTGATTCTTTGATTGTCTTAAGAAGATTGGTTTAACTGTTTGCTATTATTAACGCATTATTTGTTTGAAAATATAAAGAGCCGAGAAAAACTGAGGAAAAACTGAGATAGCACTCTCTCTCTTTGACAGGAATCTTGGGCGAGTTGCCAGTAGATGATGATAGTTTTGGTCTGAATTGTAGTTCTACTTGTGCGCAGTATCCGTGAGTCGTCTCATTGAGATTTTTGATCTTTATCTTGAATGAGTTGACTGTGGAGGATGCTAGTCTTGATCTGATTTGTAGTTCTACTTGTGCGCAGTATCTGTGATTCGTTTCCCTGAGACAAAAAAAATCTACATCATATCGGCGTTTCATACAAGAAGCTCGTTTCAAAACACCAATACAGTCCCAGGTTTAAGCCCTCTCCCGACACTTAGTCGACTTTTATTTCCATCCTTACGACCTTGTTAAAACGAGTGTTGTATTCTGCTGGGAATTAACTTGCATTGAATCAGTGTCCCATTCAGAGGTTGGCAAAGATTCTCATCTATTTAGCACTGGATTAGCCAAAGATAATCGCTGCCATGCAGGAATACCGTAACTTACAGGCACGGATCTTCGAAAAATGTTGCGCCATGCAAGGACGCAAGCTCTTAAGGAGGTCCAGGGGCATACGTCCCCGGGAAGTTTTTCCAATTTTATCTACCTAAAGTGCCCTTTCCTGGGTTTTTGAGTCAGCCATGATGTGATGGCGTGACCGCCGTCGGGAGACTAGTGATTTCCCGGCTGTAACATTTTGCCGCCACAACGTGTCTATGACCCTCGTCTATTTCCGTTAATTGGCAAAAAACAATAAATAAAAAATAAATGTCAAAACTATTTTCGAGATTCGAGATTCAATTTGCAGCTTACTTTTTATTAAAAATATATACATATCTATTTCTTTTATTATGAAAATTCTGACCGATTTCCGTAAAACGGTGGAAACCCGTGTGGATCCGCTCCTGGCTTTGCTAGTTATGTTCTATTTCGATTAAGAATAAGAGTGTTAACGAGGCAAGAATTGTAATCAGAAGTCTCAATGAGACGACCCACGGATACTGCGCACAAGTAGAACTACAATTCAGACCAAAACAAACATTCTCCATGCACAAGTCGTTTAAGATTCCTGTCAAAAAGTGAGAGTGTTATCCCAGATTTCCCTCTGATTTTCTCTTCTGTTCGACTTTAAATTTTCGAACAAATATGAATTAATATTAACAAACAATTAAACCAATTCCCAAAACGAATCAAAGAATCGAACTGAAGATTGCTTAAACAGTAAAACGAAGGAGAACCAGTTCCGTAATTACTAGTAAACATTGTGGTTAGAGACACTTTATATACAAACCAACCGCGCAAAGAAGGCTGGAGGATTTAAAACAATAACCATTGTTGCACAAAATTTTATGCAAATGAAAAAGTTCCAGCTATAACTCTCTGCTACTCCTACGGAGTATCCGTGAGTCAAAAAGTGAGATTAATTTTTCATAACGAAGCGATTTATGAACACACAATTTAAGTTAAAAACTAACATGCTCTGGTTTTATCAGATATTTGGCCATCTAAGTGTTGGTGATCTTGGGCGATGTGCTCGGGTTTCGCGGAGCTGGAAAGTTTTAATACAAGCAAACATTCTTTGGTGTAAGGTAAGGAAGGGTTCGAGACATGAGCTGTGTTTCATTCTCTCGGGTATTCATTTGTGCAAAGTTAAGATTATTATCCAGTGAATAAATAGTATCCGTTTGTCTGAGACTTAAAATTGTCTGAGACATTTAAGTCGTTTAAGACATTTTTAAAAGTTGTCTGAGATATTTAAGTCGTCTGAGACATTTTTAAGAGTTGTCTGTGATATTTAAGTTGCCTGAGACATTTTAAAAGTTGTTTAAGCCTATTTTTAAAACTTGTGTGAGATAGTTTTAAAAGTTGTCTGAGATAGTTAACTCGTCTGAGACGTGTATGTCCTAGTTTATACATCGTGCTATCGTCGCACCGAACTCAATTATTTCAATTTGGCGCGGTGAAAGCACGGTGTATGAATGATGTCCCAGTTAAGTGCTGTGCCAGATGATAGCACGGTCAATTTATACACCACGCCAAATTGTCGCACCCAATTGCAAAACAATTATATATAAGTTTAAATAAGTCCGATAAACCTCAAACGGCACAAAACAACAAGTATTGGCACGCGGACTGATTTTGGTGCGGGACTGATGAGATGTATAAATCGCCACCGTGCTTTGACTGTGCTATCACCACGCCAAATCGAATTGACTTTGGTGCGACGATAGCACGATGTATAAACTAGGCCTAAGTTGTCTGAGACAGTTGTCTGAGATATTTAAGTCGTCTGAGATATTTAAGTTGTCTGCGGAAACATATAAGGTATCTAAGACATTTTTAAAAGTTGTCTGAGATATTTTTAAAAATTGTCTGAGATATTTAATTCGTCTAAGACATTTCATGTGTCTGAGACATTTAGGTTGTGAGCTTCTCAGCCGTCAAATTCGTGAGACATTTAGATTGTCTGAGATATTTTATAAGTTGTCTGAGAATTCAAGTCGCAAGTTGCCGGAGAGATTAGAGTCATCTGAGACAGCAGCGTCATATTTGAAGCTAACTCCTAGATAGTAACACGCATGCGCAGTAGAATAATTATTTTAGGCTATCATTTAAAGGTCACGTGATGGGCCCTGGGAAAAAAGTCAAGAATTCGACGAAGAATAAAAATTGGTTTATATACCTTAATTAAAACACCCAAATTTTATTCTAGATTTACATTAACTCTATATCTCCACGTTACTTAACGAAATACGCCTTTTCGTGCTTTTTAAGTTATTTTGCCATTTTGTGTATTGTCTGTTATTTTTTGCTTTCTTTCTACTGTTTTGAAGACAGCTCATTGATTTCTTTTCAGCTTTCTTTAGAATGTATTAGGGAAATACAATAAAAAACGCTAATTTGATAATGAAAAGTTTATTTATGCTCTGAATTTCACTAAACTTTGCTTGTCTGTATTCTGTCAGGTGGACATGTCCCAAGTCAAACAGAGGTTCGTTTATCCTATCTCAAAGTGAAGGTTTAGTGGTACATACAATTTCCTTAAAATAATACTAAATACAGCTTTATGATCTTAGTATACCATCCAGCTACTTGCATATCCTCTTTACTAACTTTGTTCACCACAGGAAGTCAATAGCCTCCTAACAGCGAGGGTTTTCCTTTCAAAAAAATTGAAATTTTAATAGATGTATGACATTGTAAAGCTAAATACTTTACGAGCCTAGTGGCCCATGGAGCCGGTGCTTATCTCCGATTTCTGTAGTGTTAAGCGGATGAGAGTCTTTGACTCCCCCTGGACGGGACACTAATCCATCGCAGGTTAGCTCCCAG
>JANCMA020527741.1:0-10303 GCA_024336925.2 Zoanthus solanderi | reverse complement strand
GTTCTTGTTCTTGTTCTTGTTCTTGTTCTTGTTCTTGTTCTTGTTCTTGTTCTTGTTCTTGTTCTTGTTCTTGTTCTCGTTCTTCTTGTTCTTCTTCTCCGACATTTTTTCACATGTGTAAAATGTGAAACTCGCAACATATCTATAAGGTTGTACCAACACTTACCTGTTTTGTCTCTCCAGGAATAATCTAAACTATGCAACTGAAGAACTAAAGAAACCTTACAGGTATACAGCTTGACAACTCTATAACAATGACATGTCTGATTTATACAGTTCATTTTACATATGTATGTGCTCAATACATTATACAATTGTGTGAAAATCCTAAATCATCCGCAAGTGGTTTACATGTATTTATATGTTACGAATGCTCTCAGTAAAACAGACAGACCACACAACCCTGCTCTTTGCGATATAATTCTTTTAAGTTCCCCTATAAAGGGTCCAGAATCCGTCTGCTGTTAGCGTCCTTATCCGAGACGATGCGACGGTGCATCCGGGAATGAAACCCGATCCTTCCCTCCCCCCCCTCCCCCCCTTCCCCCAAAATCCCGAGAAAGTTCTTGCTTTTCTGTACTCGTAGTCCCGAGAACTCCAAAACTGGTCTTTTCACGTTCTAATTATAGTAACAACTCTGTGCAGGTGCTCAGCCCAATTCATTCCAACGTGCAGTTATTATATTTACTATTGTTCTTTGCCGTTGTCGTCGGCGTCGCCGTCTTCGTTGCTTGACGGCCCAGATCTTGGCGTGAAAGTCAAATTTGCAGAGGAAGGAAAACCGAGTTCTCGGAGAAAAAATATTGGAGTCAGATTAGATTGACAAATCTCAGTCCACATGCGGAACCTGGGAATCGATCCCGGGTCGTGGCGCGACCGCTAACCACTACGCCAATCTGATGCCACTAATTAAACAGCCGTGAAGTGTCCACATAGAAAAAAAAAAGGAAGTTTAATGTTTCAAATTTTTTAGCAATCCATGGTTTAACAATTCAATGGTTAATTTCAATAATCAATTTTTTTACAATTCATGATTTATTAAAAACACCATAGTTCATATTCGTAGTTTGGGACCAAATATTTAAACAAACCATAACAAACTAAAGTGCATTGGAAGAGCAGATAGAGCAAACCGTAAAAAACTGTAAAGATCGTCGCAAAGCAATCAATAGTGAAATTAATTTACGTGCTTATTTCCGTTATTTGAAAAACACTATTTCAGGGACTTACCTCTGTCAATCATGATTGGAATGCCATTGGTTATTGCTTGTTACGTTCTGGTAAACATTTCATATCTTACGGTGTTGACCCCCGGGGAACTAATGACGTCAGGAGCAGTAGCAGTGGTAAGTGTGGTTATAACCAGTAGATGATCATACTCTTAAAAGGCAAAAAAAAGGATGATAACGATGATAAATATTATTGAGTATTATGTTATTTAGCTAGGAAAAAAGTTAATTGGAAAAATTTTATTCACAAAAAATAAATAACCTAGTTGACAAATTTTTGAGAAATTTAATAAATGGGGGAATAAAAAATTTCTGAAAAATTTAATAAACGGGGGCGATGGCTTAAAATCATGGCCACAATAAATAGATCAAGATTTGAGAGTAGATTTGGCAAATGCAGAGATTAGATGATGCATCTAGAAACAAGAAACAAGACAGCAGAGACGAGCAAAGATTTTGATAAATTTATTGAATATTCTAAACTCTAGATTCTTGTTGCCCGCGCTGTAATCCAGAGAAAGACAAACACCGAACATGACACTGATTTAGCATTTGAAACAGACCTTAAACTAGGAAACAGAAAAATTAAAGCACTAACACCGGTTTCAATCGACTAGTGCATTACAGTTGCTCTAATACTGAACCTGCTCAACAAGTCCTCACTAATTTTGCTCCATAAAAAAGACCTTTATGTATCCCAAATAAAATGTTTAACTTACCTAACAGAATTGTAGCTTGCAATTGGGATAGCGAAATTTGGATTGCTTAACTTATATTTATGGGACTGACTTTAAAATATGTTACTTCAATTGATAATTAGGAACACGTTGTATTTGCGCTTTATACATTAAAACTAAAATGCTTTGTAGACGGAGAATGCCATACAACCTAACAATATGTCAACTACGCCAGGTAAAATATTGCTGATAAGTAAAATTGTAACTTGGCTTGTGTAGGAACTAAAGTTCTCTAACGAGTATTCCAACTTTCATTTTACGCTTTCTTTGAAGTATAACACTTATTTGTGAAATATAATGGACTTAATATTATGTGCAATGGCACCTAGTAACTTCAGTTACTTGACAGAATTGACATCGACATCCAATCTATAATTATTATAATCTGTGATTTATCCTTATTCACAATTATCATTGCATTGTTCTTATTATAATTTCCTTGTAAAAAAAAAATTGATGATAGAGTTGATGCCAAGGCGGCAATGCCGAAAATGATTCTTATGATAATTTTAAGATGATAAAAAAATGATAAACTGATTATCGATGACTATAATGATGATGATGTAAGCAACTGTTCTATACGTGCACTGTTGTAAGTTAAACAACAAGTAACAGAAGTTCCGCAAATTTCAGACGATGGGTGATCGAGTTTACGGTGTTATGGCTTGGTGTATTCCAATATTTGTTGCCTGTTCAACTTTTGGATCTGCTAATGGTTGCGCATTTTCTGGAGGAAGGTAAGCAAAAGGCCATGGAAAGAAGCCAACTGCAGAGCGATAACACCGATTATAAACCTGGTGTTGGGTATCGTACGTAACTCAATAAGAATTGCGTAATTAATTATTATTCGTGTGGAAAGTAAAGAGTCATGGAATGGGCTCCGTTTTTCTAATTTTTTTTTTGTGTCATGAATTTTCATCCCATAGACATAAAGGCATGTTGTAACGTACATGTGTTGAATTTAAGAGGGCAGAAAGCAATTGGGATAAGTTTGCTGCAGGAGCCCATAAGTAGGAGCAAGAAACTCCCATGTTCTGGTGTCACGGCGTCTTCACGAACCGACTTACTTTTAGTTCATAGTTCCCGCGAATTCAGACTAATCACATACGTCCATACTTAATCATTGACGTCACCGGAAGTTTGTATTACCATCAAAACGAAACCGAAATGACGGACAGCAGTGAGGATGAGTTGTCTGATTCCTCCGGTAATTTAAGTGTCGTTTTAGACTAAAAGTTTGAAGTATCTAGTAGTTTAGAAAACAGTGTAAGAGAGATGAGTTGGAAATCGAGCATGATAGTGCGGTTTTCTCGTCCGGTTCGTTGCATCATATTACCAAGGACCGGAACTTTACTTGAAATTTCCCGCGAATAGCGATCTAAAAATAAACCAGTCCGTGAAAACGCCATGACATAGGCCTAGTATGGGAGTTGCTTGCTCCTACTTATGGGCTCCTGCCTATACGATTTCTGTAGCAGCATTGTGCTTCAGTATGTGGCGTGACAATAAGAGATAAATTGTTCAAGATGGCGCAAAAAATGCCCACTAACGACAAAAATGACTACCACAAAAGGTCATCCTTGAGTACCACAGGAATCCCAACTGAGTCACACAGGAATCCCAACTAAGTCACACAGGAATCCCAACTAAGTCACACAGGAATCTCAACTGAGTGACACATGAATCCTAAGGTTATGTGTTGCGTTCTCCTAATAACGTCGAAAGCAATTGTATCCATGATTATTCCGTTTACTAACTAAATTGAATTACTACGTTTTTTCGATTCTTCTCAGTTGTCGTTTTTTTATTACCGAAATCTAAAGTTTTTAATTTGCTGAAATGAAGCTGTTTAAATTGCCAATGTTTTAGTTCCATTAGAAATATTAACCTCGAATTTAAGATACACTCACTTTTAAACAAAAATGAAACCTGTGTACTACTTTTGTTTTAGATTGACATTTGTAGCCGCTCGTGAGGGTCACCTGCCTAAAATCTTGGCTATGGTTCACAGCACACGACGTACACCATTACCGGCTCTTCTTTTCACAGTATGTACATTGTATAGAAAAAAGGATTTAATTTTGTACTAGAATTATAATCAAACTGAAGAAGTTTCGTCCGAAACCATCAGTTCAATGGTGGAGTCATGACTAGTCATACAATATGCGTGACCGGTCACATGAGAGACGGCGCGGAGTGTTGCGTAGCAACTCGTCCCATGCATGTGATGGTTTGAAGTGGAGACCCTCCTTGAGGCTGGGTGCCTCAACTCCCTCCCAAATTGCCTCTTTGGCCCGTCGCTTGAACCACCGTTTTTCCTGGTCCAAGATAGCTACCACTGGGGAGATTTGATGCCCAGTTGTTTTGGCATGGGTGTAGACTGGGGAGTACTAGGCCTCGTAGTACGCAGGTTTGGTGTATTGCGCGAATCGTTTGCCAAGGGTTTCAGCGATGCACTTCTCATTGTAATCTAGTACAAAATTTAATCCTTTTAGATTAATGATTTTTATAGTTCATATGTACATTATATATTAAACATTCAAAGAGTGTGTCTTTTTTGTTAAAAGAGGATTTAAAGTAGGCGTGTTTTGTCTTCAGGAGTAGAAGGTCTCTCACAATTGATGAAAATCAATTGAAGATTGCACATGTATGTTGAAATGAGCTCTAAAGCCACGTTGTTAGTAGGCAATACCCTTTAATACTACCCTGATAAAAAGAGGTTAGCCTGGATATAATAGGCGGCCATGGCTATGATAGCTAAGCCCTGCTGAAGCCTAAAACAGCTGTCCGTGGCTGCTGACATTCAGCTGGATGACCATTTTTATGGTAGATTATAAGTGGTATAGTGCCCGCTACCATGCAGTATAGTCTAAGTACTCATTATATTGGCTTCAAGTTAGTTACAAACACGCATGTGCATTATCTATCTATACTTGATGTTTATCATTTATTGCACATAACACAAGTAAGATACTTATAACAAGAGAAGAATATTTTGTTTTTAAGCTAGCTCTCTTGTAATATTCCGTTTATTTTATTTTTATTTAGTGGAAAAACGATAGATAGAAAAGGGGAGATACGTAGGTATATAACAGATAATCGTGTTCTGAAACTTATTTTTAAAATCTGAACATTTTAAAGCCCTCACTTGTAATGAAAATACTTCTGCTATTGCTGACCAAGTCACTGGTCATAACATCAAATGGGATCATTTTGATATTCTTGCATCGGAAAAACAGATCAACATTTAAAATTAAAGAAACTATTAATACAAGAACTTAAACCATCTTTAAATGTCAATATTTCTAGTGACAAGCTGTCACTTTAATAGTAAAGTCTTGTTTTGTTTAACTTTCAGTCCCATTCCTCTCGGTTTTCATTATTTATTGTATTTGAATTTCAAAATTTTAACGGTTTTACACTTTTGATAATCTATGTTGGAACATACGAAACGTCAGGTTGATATGATTAAAACGAATATATTTATTACTGCTGTTTTCATTTTATTTTTCTTATTTTACTCATAAAGAGTATAGATACGTGAAACAGACACATATGTAACAAAAACTACATCAATATAAACTGACCATATCGATGGAGTAGCAAATGATATTATTTCAGAGTCAATCACATTGCTCGTATTTGTTGTCATGCACTAGCTTCGCGAAGATGACATTTGGAATTTATTGAGGAAAACGAAACCAAAGAGTAAAGTCGAGTCTTGAGAACTTTCACTGAAAGTTAAATTTTGTTCATCTTATCTGCACTCGAAGTGCTAGATTGTGTTTTTGCACAATTGTATACGAAACATCCGAGTTCCACAAAGCAAAGGATTTTAAAACATATTTCGGTATCTAATCGCTTAAACTCGAGCACTGATTAATAAATCTGCTGGACAAATTTACATACCCCGCCATCTGGAAATGTGTTTTTTCGTGTTACAATATGTAGCGAACTGGAACTGAAATTACAACCATGGGGAACTCACTTTGTGGAATCCATGGTCAACTCACCCCATGTAGGGTAATCTGTGACAATCTTGGAATCCAGATTCCATGATGTAGACTTCGGATCCCTTGTACTGGATTCAAGATTCCAGCTCAGTAGATTCCGGATTCCAAACTTTCTTTTTTCAAGGATTCCGGGTTTTTAAAGCTAGGTTCCGGATTTCATAGAGTAGGATTCCGGATTCCACGAGCAAATTTTTTGAAATCCTGAATTTGGATTACCTTATATGGGGAAAGCTGAAACTTATAACCAGTTTATTCAAATCTTTCCTTGTAACCCAAAAGACGACAGTGCATAGAAATTGCTTATTGAATTTAATCGATGTGTACCTTTACCAAATGTTCCAGAGTATACTCGCCTGGTTAATGTTGATTCCTGATGCAAGTAGCTTCGAGACTTTGATCAACTATTTCAGCTTTGCTGCCTGGGTTTTCTATACTGCTACCATCGCCTCCCTTCTTTGGCTACGTTACAAGAGACCAGAGATGAAACGGCCATATAAGGTAAATCAACAACTACCTTTCCCCTAATCAATATACCTTTAACCAAAGCAATGTTTTCATTGTTGAATTAGTGTAAGCGAGCGGTGAAAAGAATCTTAATATATCTGCTGCGTACTGATAACATTAACGGACGATCGTACAACCATAAATTGGCACATGTACAGTGTCTTCAAAATATCTTGAAACACTTTTAACTATAAATAAACAAAAACTACCATTACAATCTTGTGAATTTTAGTGCCTTTTTGGAGTGGATCTGTTTTAATCACTACGTTTAAGTAATATTAAAATATTACTTAACTTAACTAAGGGAATGAAAAAATAAAGCAATGCGAGGTTCGATTTGAAGAAATAACAATAAGGTTTTTTACTCACAAAACCTTAAAGTTATGTATCAATTGTTGGTGTAACCTCATGCAGAAACGTTTTGAAAAAAAAATCTATCAAGAAGCAAATTAGAAAGCAATTTACAATGCAATTAAAATCAGTTCTGGGGCCAACAAGGAAATAATATTCAATGTGATAAGCGGTATTTGAGCCCAGAGTTTCCGCGCCACTATCCCCTGGGGAAAGGGAGAGAACCAACCAAAAGGAGTACCTTTGCTGACGTCATTGTTTACAATCTGCATCATTAGTATACAACATTAGGTAGCAAACTAACACAGATATATATATGGTTTTAGTCTAAAGCTTGAGAAAGCTTTACGAGATATCACGGTTTCAAAATACTCAGTTGGGAACAAAACAGTTAACGAGCCATACATTCTCTTCATAGTAAAATGTTTAGCTTATCATTCTCATATTTTCTGGAGAAGTTTATTTTACAAAACATTCTCAATATACAATGCTTCAGTTTTTGTAACATTATTAGAAACTGGCACACATGTGCTAATGAAGGGAAAAATGTAAACAAATATCCGCCTATAAAATTGGTGGGTATGGGCCGCTAAGACGTCAAAACTCAGACCCCGTTCTTAAAGATCGAGCTTCAGTAGCCGCCCCAAAGAATAATTGAACTGTGTCTTGCACATTATAATTAACTACTTCTATCTTGTATTACCTCAGGTTTGGATAATAATCCCAATTATTGTCCTATTAGCCTCAATATATTTGGTGGTAGCGCCCTTCTACGAAGCACCCTTGGAATCCTGTTTTTGTTTGCTGTTCATATTGGCAGGAATTCCCGTTTACCTGCTCTTTGTCTATTTCAACGTAACACCAAAATGTTTTTCTGATTTAATGGGTAAGTATATTTAACGACTAAGAAAACTAACTATACGATATCGGAACAGATTCGATTAAGTTCCATATCAAGCTCTAATAGATCATTTTCGAATTTGCAGTTACCGCTTAATGCAATGACAATGTATTCAATTTGTACAGTCTTAGCCTCAATATGAATTGAAGTTAAAAATATTTCTAACAGCCAATGCAATTTTACAGTACTTACAACTGTGTATTGTTGGAGGTGTGACTTCTCGCTCTCTTTCACTTGTACTTTTGAATATTTAACAACAAAACAAGGCTAAAAGGATCTGCAGTCATTTAAATCAGCAACAACTATTAATAATCTAATAATCTATTTCTATCGGTTTTATCTACAAGTATCTATGAAATTAAGATTTGTCATGAAAGGCCACAAAGCCCCTTAAAAAGCACAACAAAGGTGTAACCGTAATGAATCTTTTTTTTTTCAAAAGCGATGATAAGAAATGAAGAGTATAGAAGATCACTAACAGGTGATGATAAAATTCGAAGAGGGTAGTTTTATTGACAAACAGACAGACAGACAATTAACAATTAACACTGAAGAAGAGCTATGCCGGAAACGTCTGTTTTTAAATAACACTGTCACCAAACTTTTAAAAAATAATTATTTTAGCGTTTGTAATGGTGTCAGGCATCATAAGACAGACAGACAGACAGGCAGACAGACAGACAGACAGACATACAGATAGAAACGGAGGGATGGATGGACGGATAAATTGAATGGGTAGATAGATAGATGGATGGTATTTTGTCTATCAAACATCAAAATAGATGTGTGTTTAATTACGTTTGAAATGCATGCATGTTTTTTTATTCTTTCAGAAAGCTGCACGTATTCTTTGCAGAAAATATGCGACGTTTATCTGCCAGATTCCGAAGATCAAGTAGCGTCCATTTAAAGTAAACATTAAGACAAAATATTGAATAAAAATATCTTTCATACTCTTTTAAATTGAGATGAGAACTAACTTATTTGAAACAGTCTTACAAGCTGAAACTGTTTTAATTTGGAACGTAAACTTAAAAAGTTGCCATATTGAACTGCTATGATTGGCTAGAGTTACTCTCCACTATCATTTTACTTAGTATAACTTAGTTACTGTATTTTTGTTACTATAGGTTTAATTTAAATTTTGTTTGAATGCATGAATTATTGGTTCATTATTGGTTGTTGGTTGTCATGGAATCGTGTTATATATATACATATTTTAGTGTGTAATTTTTTAGTGTAACTTTCTTAAACTATTATAAAAACGTATTTTTATTAAACTTCCTATAAATCAAACTTATTTTGCCATGTTTCGAATCTATTGTGTTGAAAAGTCAAGAAATTATACAATTTTTATCAGTAAAATCTTTACTTCATTACAAAGAGTTTCTGCATAAAATTTTTGCGTCCACACGTGGTTATTTGCTTTAACCCCTAGAGGCCAACGATATGTTTGCAACCAATTCCTTTGCATTTTCTTTGTGGTACTTTGTTTTGAAGTCTTTCAGTTTTATTCCGGTGTGATTAAATGCTGTTACAATCAATACCACTGTGGTTGTTAAATGATTGGATTTTGAGTTAAAGTATTGACAATTATTTCGAATTAATTTGTCAAAATGCAACAAAGACAACGAAAATTGCATTTTCGAGAGATTTTTTTTATTCATTTATAAAATTTGGATTTTGTAAACGCAACTACGTACAATTAACATGTGCAGGTTATAAAAGGGAAACTGAAAAGAATGAAATTAGGGAAATAAGTTATTCATCAAGAAGACGAGCAAGGAGTTTGTATTTACATTATTTAAATCTGAAGCCATGGAAGAATTTTGTTCGATTCCATTTATAATATTAATAGTGTTTATCCACCACTTCTCTCCATCATTGTGCGATACACAATTCCATTCTATAAGTGTGCCGTTCTTACTGCTTTAAAAATATATCAAATTCGGGCTTTGAAAATATTTTAATTTGCTGAAGTTTTCGCTATCAAATATATCCCGAAAATAATTTAAGTTCATTAACCTCTGATTTAAATTTGTATAGTTCGATCTTTTTAAAAATTTCCATCCAGGATAGCAATATAGGTGTATTTTCAAGAATAGATAGCACAAATGTGCTAGTAGCTAATATAACTTGAAGCCACGATATTCGAGGCACCATGGCTACGTTGGTATAGCGGGCTTTACCCCTTAAATTAAATCTACCGTAAATAACATAGAGCGTGAATGCTAGCTGCGATGGACGGCTGTTTGGGCCTTTTTAGGCCTCATCAGCTTATGGCAAAGCCACATCCCACAAGCCTTGCGCTTTTACCACATCCTGTATTTTCAAGCGTTTGAATTGATCGATAATATACTCCGCCCTTGCGGGGAAGATCATTGTAAAATGCATCGTTTCATACCAGCTGACCCTTTTGAACTGACTTACTTCTTCATGTATTGATTTAGCTGTATCTGTGGTTTGTGCGATAATTGAACAGGCGCGTACGCAGTTTTTCCTGCGGGGACATCAAATTATCTTAAAGTTAGCAACATTTTAAAATTTATTTATAAGTCGTATGTATTT
>JANCMA020527633.1:0-10303 GCA_024336925.2 Zoanthus solanderi | reverse complement strand
ATTGCATTGAGGCAATAGAATGCCTGGATAAGAATAAATTAGATAGTATTTTAACTAACACTGAGAGTCCTATTGGAAAACAGAGTACGATTTAGCCAATAGGAAATTGCTTTCCTTTTAAAGTCATTGTAGTGATAAAATTAGTATTTTACACCTATTGTTACATTTGTCTTTTGTATTTTCAAATATTCCAATGTACATTTGCTTGACTAATGGTTGAAACATTGGCTCCTTATAAATACTGTTTGCAACAGTTAGCCTTATCATCTCAATATTGAAAATTTTCTACTCATTACAATCATTGCAATCATTGTAACCGCCGTCTGGTTAGCCTAGTTAGTTAGCTGCCAGTCTACCATGTGGTAGGTCCAGGTTCGATTCCTGGCCGGACCAACACTCAGGGTCTTAAAATAATTGAGGAGAAGGTAATACCTTTGCTCCAACATCTGCAAATGGTTAGACTTTTGTGTCTTCTCCTAAAAGGACGTTAAACTGTAGGCCCTAGGAGGCTTCTGTGTTTTTGTGTGTGTTTGTCTGTCATGTGAAAGGTCTCCATCCACCTTACAGCAATAAAGATAGTGTCCCCAATTAGTAGGCCTTTGGCTGGCTAAAAATGTATAACTTGACACCTACAATAAAGTCATTATTATTATTATTATTATTATTTTATTATCTTTGAAATCATTTGTTTTATCAATTCACTGTATTACTTAATTTAAGCGTTTTCAAAACTTGTTCAACTTGTACACTTTAAAACAATGAATATTATTTTGAACTTAAAATATTTTTTATATTAATCTGACGGTGATGGTTCTCTCTGGTAGGAGGCTAACCATTTTGCTGTTAACAAAAGAAATTTGTTCCTCGAGTAACTGTTTACAAAATAAGAAGTTTAGTGGTTAAAATGAGTATTGAACCTGGTCAGGCACATTCAAGTCCATTGCCTGTTCCCTGCCATTCATCTGATTTTTGTTTCCAAATATGCTGTTCTAAAAACTAGAATATTTTAGTAACAAATAATATAAAAGTTTTTAATAGAAAGTAAAGTGCTGCATCAGATGGATTGTGGCAAAACTGACCACTCTCAATAGTGAACAGGGATGTAGCAAGAAAGAGACAAGGAGGGGGAAGGGGGGGGGTGAACTGCCATTAATTTTGTTGGGTTTGAATAAACAAAGTATCAGTGAAATGAATATTGCAATTACTGTTTGAATTTACAAACCAAGACAGTACAATGGCAGTACATTGTTGCGTGTGTAGATCGCCCTAGCTTCAAGTTTATGTATTTTACAAAGTTAGGTTGAGTCGGAAGTAAGAGAACAATGCACCCTTCATATTTGCCTCAAAATGTATTATAAATGCAGGAAATGGTGTTTTTTTTTGGGGGAGTAGGCACCTGTCATAGACCCCCTTGAGAGCTTGCTCCTTTGACATGTGATTATAACGATTATTCAACTAACCAATAATTGTTCCCCCTTTCTCCTCAATGGATGAAAATGAACAAAAAAGCAAAGCACATGCAATTTAGTTGGAATTTTGTAGCTCGGTTTTGTGCAATATAGTGATAGTAATGTTTCCCAGATTTATTCTTTTGAGTATGATATCTGTTCTGCTAATTACTAGTTGTGGCTTTTAGAAACGAGTCAAAAGACACTTTAAACCAACTATTATACAAAACATCAAGCAAATAGCCACAGACGAAACTCAAGTATTCAGGGTTGCCATGGTCCTTGAAAATGACCTGTCATTGGTTGTTTTTTATTGTAAGGATCAGCCAATTCAGTAAAGCCGAATAATAAAGTTTGTTTTGAAAAAAATGTGTAAAGTGTTTAGGTTTTAGTTGATGGAGACGGTCCTGGATTTCCTTGAAAAGGTCCTGGAAAGTCATGGAAAAGTCCTTGAATTTCATATCAAGTAAATAGTGGCAACACTGAGTATTGTTTTTGCTACCAAATCAAGCAACATTTATCATTTAATTTTTTTTTTATCAGGACAAAGCTGTCAAGGCAGAGTGCAGGAGAGTGGAGGCACTGATGAAAAAGATTGCTGCGCAGCAAGTACAGCAGGAGAAAGAAGAGGGTAAGAAGAGACTTGAAGTAGCTGTGGCAAAGACTCGGCAGGAGTGTGAGAGGATCAAACTTGCAGCAGAAGAAGCGGTCAGAGCTGAGGTGCAGAAGGCTGCAGTGGAACAAGCAAAAAAGGTGGCAAGGGAGGAGGAGGAGAAACGAAAAGCTGTTGCTTTATCAGCAGAGAAAGAGAAACAGGTGTGTTAGTTGTTAAGGGATATTTTTTCTTACTTACTTATGCTCTTAGCTCCAAATTGGAGCATGGGCCATCAACAAAGGCTCTCCAACGCCTCCTCTTCGTTGTCAGTTGTTCCACTTCCCTCCAGTTCATCCCCATTGGATTCATTTCCTCAGAATCCCTCCAGGTGTTGTTCGGGCAGCCCCTTCTCCTCTTGCATAGCAGGTTCCATTGCAGAGCTTGTCTGGTGATGTGACTTTTCGGATGCCACAGGGTTTGACCTATCCAGCACCATTTTCGTCTATTGGTAACTGTTTCGAACC
Source organism: Zoanthus solanderi (assembly GCA_024336925.2). Lineage (NCBI taxonomy): Eukaryota > Metazoa > Cnidaria > Anthozoa > Zoantharia > Zoanthidae > Zoanthus > Zoanthus solanderi. The sequence continues at coordinate 7,736 of JANCMA020527633.1, read as the reverse complement.
ACTCCATAGCTCCTTATTTCTGACTTTGACTGTCCACTGGATCTTTAAAATCCTACGCAGACAGTGGTTTAGGTACATCTGTAGCTTTTTCCTGCTCTTGGTTGTCATTCGCCATGTCTCTGCTCCATATAACAAGACTGACTTCATGTTCGAGTTAAATATTCTCAACTTTGTTGATGTTGATATTACAGACGAGTTCAAGATCTTCTTTAGTGAGTTGTAAGCCCTTCGTACCTTGTTAATTCTAGCTGTGACATCTGCATCTGTTTCTTCAGTTGTGTGAAGTATGCTTCCCAGGTAGGTAAAGAAATCCACCTGCTCGATGTCTGATCCGTTAATGCTGATCTTGCAGTTAGACTACAATTCTTAGTTTTCTTGTTACTGATATGTAGACCAGCTTTCTTTTAAGTTTGTGCTAGGATGTTGGCTTTTCTCTGCATTTGAACTTTTGAGTGTGGCAGTAAGGCAATATTGCCCACATAGTCGAGATCATAGAGTTGTCCACTGTATTCCATTTCCCTGACCTGCTGTAGTTGTTTGCATTATCCAGTCGACTGCAAGAAGGAATAAAAATTGCGACAGTAGACAACCTTGCCTGACTCCAAAGCTTTCCGACAGCTGCCCTATGTGAATGACTCAATGTACTGTTGTAAGAGTTCTTAATGATGCTAATTAACTTCTGTGGAACCCCGTAGTGTTTCATCAGATTCCATAGAAGATGCTGTCCAAACTGTCAAAGGCCTTCTGGTAGTCGACAAAGTTAATGGACAGGCAAGAGTTTCATTCTATAGATTGCTCAATAATGATTGCTCGATGGTGGCTATCTAGTTTGTACATGCTTTCCTTGTCTAAAATCTGCCTAGTGGTCCCTCAGCTTTTCGTCTACTGCCATTTTAAGGTGATCCAGCACTTTACTCGGGACACACAGCAATGTGATAGCTCCATAGTCTACCCCTCTTGGGTAGTTTAACAATAAGACCTTCATTCCATTCCGTTGGCAATTCCTCTTTCTTCCAGATAGCTTTGAAAAGATCGTACAATACGTCAGTGGTGATAGAGATGTCTGTTTTCAGTACCTCTGTTGGGATAATGTTAGGGCCGGCTGCTTTACCATTTTTGAGCTTCTTAACTGTACTATTGTCTCGGTTCTGGATGGCATTCTGCAATTCACTGGTAATGTGTGTTCCGTTTTTGGCGATTCAGTTTCTGCAATGGGAGGATGTCTGTTGAGGACTGAAGTGCTCTACCCATCTTTACAGCTGATTTTCTGTAGTCGTCAGGGTTTTCTTTGTTTGTCATTGATCGTATGACTGAAATGGCGAAACTTCCTAGCTAGCTTTTTTGTAGTATAGTAAAGGTCTCTCATATTCCCTTTTGCTGCTGCCTCCTCGGCTTGATTTGCCAAATTCTCAATGTAGGATCTTTTGTTATTTCTTGCACTCCTTCTCATCGCTAGGTGGGTTACGGTGTACTGCTTTTGGGCCTGAATATTTTTGGTCCATGTTCTACAATTATTTAGTAGTTCTTTTGCCTTGTTTCTCTCTTGTACTTTACCCAAAGTCGCCACTGATGTCCATTCTTTGTGCCTTGTGTCTTCGCAAGTGTTTATCCACCCAGTTTTCAGATGTTTCCTCTTCGTGTTAGTTGTTACGTCTTTATCTTCAATGTTTTCTAAGGTGTGGAAATGATTCTCTAAATTGATCTGGAATGCTTTTTTCTATAGGTGGATCCTGTAGATGTTTGAAGTTTTAATTGCTCGTAATATCTCTCTGAAGGTAGCACTTTTTCAGCTTCATCTTCATAGTAGCTACCAGCAGCTGATGGCCACTGCCAGCATCTGCTCCTCTCCTGACCCTGACATCATTGAGCGATCTTTTAAACTTACAAGCGACACAAAAGTTGTCTTTCTGGTTCTCTATGATGTTATTTTGGGACCGCTGTGTCGCCTTGTGAGTCCTCTTGTGTGGGAAGATGCTTCCACCAATGTTGAGTCCATTGTTAGTTCACAAATGTGACCCAGAGCACAAAAACGTACCGAACGCTTTTCCCTTTGAACGGAAAGAACGTTCGCTACTGGGGACGGCCACGTGGCATTGTGAATTCTCTTGTGTGGGAAGATGCTTCCACCTTTGATGAGTCCGTTGTTAGTACATAAATGTGACCCAGCATGCAAAAGAGGTACCGAATGTTCACTACCCATTAATAGGGTATTCGAACGCTTTTGAAAAGCGTTCAGCACTCTCTGCAAAGCGTTCGCTTTTTTGCACAGCCCGTTCGAACACTTTGGCAGAACGTTCGTACGTTTCAGAAAAACGTTTGAACGTTTTTTCAAAGCGTTTGAACTGTCTATAGAACGTTCGTAAAAAAATTGTCTAACTTTGGCAGCCAATTACAACGAGATCGATTTCCGAGTTTATCGTTATCGGCAAAGAGTTTTTAGAAACGTCCAAATTTAAACGCTAGAGGAAATTCAAATTATGATATCCCCAAAGGAGCACACGGAGGTGGCAAACTGTGAAAATAGCTTACCATCGTTTTCCCCAACATCAATACTAGATATATATTGGTTGTTTTTACATTCGTTATATACAGACTTAAATATTGATATGACAATTCAACATTCTTTTTTTCGTTTTAACACTATAGGATGAACTAAATATCCTGAAGGAGAAGCTGCAAGAACACGAGAAAGAAGCTGTTGAGGAAATGAAACAAAAATGCAAAACAGAAGCCCAGAAAAACTTAAAAGAGGTTAAAGAAGAACACAGGAAGGAATTGCTGTTACTGGAAGAACGGATGAAGGAGATGGAAAAGGAGAAAGAAGCTGTTATCAAGGAATTCCAAAAAGAGAAAGAACTCAGATGCAAGGTCCAAGGAAAATTTGGTGAACTCGTAAAAGAATTCCAAAATTTTATTGACATGGCGGGATCATTTGACAAAGGACAGTCAGAATTTGTGCTGGCAAACTTTCTTCAGGATGTTCTGGATGATCCAATGTGAATGGAACCTACCATAGATACTGCTAAGAAGATCAAGACACAGAGCTTTTGGTCGATACAAACTATAACTTGCATTATAAAAAGGCAGTTATTTCTTTTAATACTTTTTAACCAACTGCTTTATTGCGCTAGTCAACCGTTTAAACGGGTTCAGGTCAAATTTTACTGCCTATCTGGCAGTCAGTATTACAAAAAAGGCGTTAATAGATGCCTTTTCTTGTCAGGACAGTACAGATGTAAGCCAAATTCTGGCCCCAGTTCCCGCCAGGTCCCTTGCAAAAAAACGGTTTGAGGCATCTCTTCGTTCTTTAAGCTCAATGATAACATTTTTTCAGTTTTTTTCTTTTTTGCTGTTTTTAAAAAATCCATCAAGTTAACAGAAAATAAATTTTCAAACATAAGATTGTGTCAGAAGTGGCGAACGTTTCAAAGCCGAACTTTATTTCGACTTTACCTTTTCCAAAATAAAAGTCGAACGAAGGCAAGTATTACTTCAGAATGTGGACCGATAAACCAGGCCTAACAAATTTATTAGGAAGTGACAGTAGAGCATGTAGTCCCTATTTTTTAAAAAACCAAAAGATCCACAGTTTCTGGCCATTAAAAAAAAGTTTTGATACAGATGAACTTGACATACTAGCCGGGCTAGTTTTCAAGGACGAAATGCAAGCACTCTGACGTTCTTGCATCGGCGAAGGAAATGAGTCTTTCATAATTCACAAGCTAAACGAGTCAGTTGATGTATATAGATATCTGAACAGAAATAAAGGATAAATAGAATTCCGATGAAACTCATCTGTACTTGATATTTAAGTAATAAGACGGTAAATGGTAGTTGATATTTCGGTTTTAAGATTATTAAACTTCACATCTTGTTCATTCCCGACAGTACAGAACCACTGAACAAGCTGACAAAGGAAAGTCAAAAGAACCAGTTAAATGGGGTTGATGAAAAGCGAAATTCATTCGATGAGCTAAAGAAACACTCTAGCTTAACCTTTAATGAACGTATTTTAAAACAGTCTAACATCCTCTCTCCCTTTGTCAAATCAGCAGAGTCAAACATTTATTCCCTAAAGACTTACTACTTATCATTATAAATGCTCTTGTTTTTAGTAAATTATTTTATTGCACCATTGCCAGACTGTACTTTAGCAGTAATTGGGCAGATTGGGACACATGATGGACGTGTGCCACTTACAGAGGGACCCCTATAGTCATCGAACTGTAGAATTGCAGCAATGGGCAAGTCTGGTAGCTGATGACAATCTTCATAAACAAAATCAATGATTTTTCATGTTGCACCATTGCAGAGTCCAACTTTGGGCCACGTAATCATAGTGAGCAGAACTGACATGTTTAGCTAAGAATTTTGTTGGATCTGATGATATATGACATGTATTAATTTGTGCTACTGGCAGGTGAAACATGTTAAGCTGGTTGTTGTTATATTCTGCGACAGCTCTTTACGATAGAATAACCTAACGCATTGTCAAAGTGAGACAAGTCTGAAATGTTTGATGGTTGCAGTGGCAACAGTGTCTTCCAGTCTTCTTCTGTAGAGTCATCAGTGCGGATGCGGAAAAATAGGTTTCTGAATCTAAAACCTGTTCATCATCTGTACCATGCACACGTTGATTAATTGTACGTTTTACTACTTTTTCAAAAGACCTGTACACCTGGTGGCCTTGCTCACCAATGTTATTTGATGGCTTAGTGTGGTAAAGGGGCTTATCTCCCAATGGTGGCAATTGATCTGGGTCTTTTCCGCCAAAAACTTTGTCATTATTCCCAGGTGCCTGGTTGCATCTTCCGTTTATCCAGGCAAGCAAAGAATATTTATCGATGAAAATATAATTAATACCATTCAAATTATCTTGTAATCTATGTAAACTGAGACCTTTGAAGTCACTTTTACCATGGTATGCAGCTGGTAGCTTAAGTACAGAGTGAATAGTCTCGACTTGAATATTATATGAGACTTTGCCAATTGTTGCTGTAACTATGTAACTGCTTTGTAACAGACCACGGAGAGCATTAACAAAATAACTTTTTCTTGTTGTTGTAACACCTAACAACAACAACAACAATTTTATTTCCACTTTAAGTGCTCTACATAATTAAAAATAAAGAAAATAAAGAAATTAAACTAATTTACAGTGGCTGGACACCCGATATAACTGTAAAAGCTAAACTAGTCGGGTGCCCATTTTATTTTAAAGTTATAATGAATCGAGGATGGAGGAAAAAAAGACAGATTTATCGAAATTAAAATAAGATAAAACTGTTATACTACTTAATATAAGTAAAATGCATGGTTTGATAGAAAATTATATATCCAAGATTAGTATTTACCAAAGCAACCGATATCCATTTTCGCGAGCTCTGATTGGCTCCCGTAACTCACAATATCCAACATTAGTATTTACTAAAGCAACCGATATCCATTTTCACGAGCTCTGATTGGCTCCCATAACTTGCGATATCCAAGACTATTAGTTGATTTTGAGGCAGAAGTCCAAATGACAGGAAGCATTTTACATTGAAAGTAAAGTGTATTTTTATCCCATTATTTTGGTAAATACTAAAACAACTATCCCCCTCAGGATTGGTCGCTAGATATATATCTCGACACTTCGCGTCTTAGTATATTATATCCATTAGAAGGGTTCTCCCAAAATTAACTGGCTACTTTGGCACCTGTTGCCGGCTACTTGTTTCAATGTTTTGTTATCTCAAATGGCATAATTCACCCCCGAACCCACGTGTTTGCTGGCTACTTTTCCACTTTTTCTGTCTATTTCAAAATGTGTGGACAACCCTGAACCACTATTCACCTCCAATTTGGGGAATAGGTGTTAAGTATTGCACTGGGTTTTTTTTTGTTTGTTTGTTTTTGATCCATTTTGGCATTTCACTAATCAGCTGATTGGTCTTTATGCCAATTATGAGTTTCTGCAGACGGTTCTAGACTTTCAAATGGATTGCGAGCATCAAACAAAATCATCCACTCATCACGAATTGTTTTATTTTGTTCAGTAATAGGTTCATTATCGGATTCATTTTCATGTCCAATTGTACTTTGCAAGCTGACAAATCAATTTAAAACATGAATCTGAGCATAAAGAGTTTGCGAAAATTCCTTCCAGGTATTTATAAGTAGTTCTTCTGTGGTTTCTTGACCACCGCATGCAATATTTGGAGTTGTTGAACAGGGTTAACACTTTAAGAGTTGGTATTTGCAATACAGAGCAAAGTTTGCTCCTTTAGGACTGGAAGAGTAATTTGGAAATTATTGGAACAATGTTCTCTGACGGCTTCACCAGCTTGTTCTTTTGAACTTTTTATTTTGTTGCAGATTGGATAAAGTTCATGTATCTTTATTTGAATTGAATTGTCATACTGATCGCAGTTTGCATAAACATTGAGTATGAAGTTATTAGTACATGTATTTGGATATTCACCCGAGTTATTGGTTCTGACTTTCGTGAGCCGTCAAGGCTGACTGGATCAAAAGTAAATGACGAATTGTGAAGTTTTGAGGAAAGTATTATGCATTGTTTCTAGTGCAGCACAGCTTCTTTCCTCTAGTGTTTTCATATTATTTTTTTGGTTGCCTTATGTGGGTTAGTGCTGGTATTTGCTGTATTCACGACTGAATTAAATGCCTCTCGGAGCAATATTGACCTTGGCTCACTCTTAGCTGCATATATTGTGAGATATTCAACACAAGCATAGTGGTCTATTACTGGATAAAGTTTATGTTCTTTATTTAAATTGAATTGTCATACTGATCGCAGTTGGCATAAGCATCGAGTAGGAAGTTATTAGTACAGGTATTTGGGTACTCACCCGAGTTATTAGTTCTGACTTTACATGAGCCGTCAAGGCTGACTGGGTTAACAGTAAATGACGGGAAAGTATTGTGCATTGTTTCTATTGCAGCGTTGTTTCACCTTTGCAGCTGAAGTTGCTGGAGGTTTTTCTGTCTAAGATCATTTTTAGTGATAACAATTTTGACTCTGTATTTAATATGGTCATCATTTGAGTGAACCTGTTCAAATTCTAATTTGTTATTGGGACAGTTCTCAAAAGGAACGTTAAACCTGCACTTCAACTCTTTCTTGCCCTGTTTTTCTTTTCTTAAACAATCATTCTTACTACATTGAGTATGTCTTTGGACAGAATTTAGCAGCTCAATATAGTCAGAATCAATGCATCATAACACTTTTGCCATAAAAGCATCTATTCTCACCTAACGATTCCTATTCTCACCTAACGATTCCTAGTCTCACCTAACGATTCCTATTCTCACCTAACGATTCCTATTCTCACCTAACGATTCCTAATCTCACCTAACGATTCTCATTCTCACCTAACGATTCCTATTCTCACCTAACGACTCTCATTCTCACCTAACGATTCCTATTCTCACCTAACGATTCCTAGTCTCACCTAACGATTCCTAGTCTCACCTAACGATTCTCATTCTCACCTAACGATTCCTAGTCTCACCTAACGATTCTCTTTCTCACCTAACGATTCCTATTCTCACCTAACGATTTCTATTCTCACTTAACGATTCCTATTCTCACCTAACGATTCCTATTCTTACCTAACGATTCCTATTCTCACCTAATGATTCCTATTCTCACCTAACGATTCCTATTCTCACCTAACGATTCCTATTCTCACCTAACGATTCCTATTCTCACCTAACGATTCCTATTCTCACCT
>JANCMA020527526.1:0-10303 GCA_024336925.2 Zoanthus solanderi | reverse complement strand
AATATGGCGGACGAATCGGCTGTTGTCCACGACATTTTAACAATTGGAAAACACATTTGCGAGGAAGTGAGAAGAAATATTTTTTGTAGCCGATAGAGAGACAGCGGAACGGTTATGGCGTAAGAAGGTGATGGGCTTATGCGAATTTGCTCATAATTTGAATGTTTATTTTTTGCAGCTCTCTATTTAGTTGTACTTTATACTCCAGGCAGGTTTTGCGTGTGATTGCGTTTGTTTTAGAGTTTTGCCCGTACCAGCATATGTTTGAGAGACTGCGCTTTTATGTAAGGCATTATTGGTAATTTTGGGAAAATAAAGTTGAGTTGGGCTTGCCATATATTACAGAGTAAACTAACTCTCTGTCGCTCAACTTAATCAATTTCAGAAAATAAGCTAAAAACTAGAATCCAACTGAAGAGTATGGGGCGCCGTTTGGTTCAAAATTACTTTTGTTAAATATGTAAAACATGTGTCACATATATAAACCGACTGCTACCATAAATAGAACTTATTTGTGTATATATAAAACTTATTGAAACTTATATAAAGCTTCGTACGTAAAATATAAAACTTTTTATCAATTAAAACTTCAAAAAATACATAATGAACTTGGAACTATATATGAGACTTACAGCACCAAGTATAGATGTTGCTGTTATTTATAATTAACTTTTCACTAAACATAAAACACGCTTCGTTTTATAAAACTTGTTACAAAATATATAAAACTTCCAATGGACGGCAGTAATGATGGTCAGCGGTCTGTTTTGTGAGGCCTTTGAAAATCATCATGGCGAATGTGACCGGTGAAAATGTTGTAACAGATCTTCGAAACTATTTAAATGGACTGCCTTCCACATTTCATCATGTTCAAAGGAATTTGTCCTCATCAAATAAGGTAGTCTTGCAAAACAATGCTAGACTCGTGGAAGATCAAATGATTGACTTATACTGGTATTTAGTTTTGGTCGAAATCGACAACGACGTAGTAGAGCGAGAGATTGGAGATCGGATTTGCAAATTAGTGGAGATTAATCGGAAACTACTTGAGCAGTACAACGATCGACTCAATCAGTATCATTTTGATACGTGTTTTAAACCGCCAACTGAGCCTGCTAATGGAGGAAGAGCAGGAAGACCTAGCTTCCGCATAGAAAAAGATCACCTCCTGAGCTTGAGAGAGATAGGATTTTCTTGGTCAAAAATAAGCACTTTGCTTGGCGTGTCTCGCAGTACCATTGTTAAAAGGCGCAAAGTGTGTGATTTTGATGAAGCGAAGCCCGCCTTCAGTGGAATCAGTGACGGAGATCTCAATGGCATGGTTGAAGCCGTTTTGCAAGTGTGTCCGAATTTGGGAGAAATAATGGTTGGTGGGGCCCTTTTGAGTAGGGGTGTTAAGGTGCATAGGAGACGTTTAAGGAGTCATTTTTCAGAGTTGACAGAGTTGGGAGAGAAATGAGAAGTTGGTATACAATTCGGAGACGAGTTTATAATGTCCAATCACCCAATTCTTTATGGTGAGTGTACTATAATTATTCAAAACAGTGGAACAGCCTTAGCTTGGGGAGGGTATGGGAGCAAGAGACAAAGAGCTCTGTAAATTGGATTCGAATTTTTTTTTCTGCAAGAATTATTACTTTAAAAATTGGCTGTGTACTCCTCCTACCATAACAATATTGAGATGTCCTTTGGGAGCCTGGTGCTCATTACCTTTCACAAAATTATTCTTTCTGAAAAATGCACTTGACTTGTAGAAAGAGCATAAACTTTATAAAATTATAATATAAAAAGTTATTAGAATTCATATGAAATTTGCGAAGGAGAAACATAGCAAATAAATTTTTCAAAACTGACCATCTTAATGGGTTTAGCATTTTCAGCAAAGGCTTTTATATCTTCAGTGAAAATATTTTAAAAACACATTACAATATTGATTAAATTGGTATCAAAGTTTACAAAGGTTGGAATATCAGTTTTGTGTTCATTTGATTTTCCTTTTCTCCTTTTCTAGGCATATTGATGGGAATCATAAATTGATTCAATGGCGCTTTATTGTAAATGGTGCAGTTGATGGCTTTTCAAGGGTAATAACATATTTGCAGTGTGCAACGAACAACAAAGTTCTGGAATTGTTTCTGCAATCAATCCAATTATTATGTATATCATCATCATTACCTGTGAAAAATTCCCTTCGGGGACCCCCATCAACGACAGCTTCCTCCCCAATGAACACCACTGTCAAGGCATTCTCTCTGGCCTCACCCATGGTCACTTTCTTGCCTCAATATAATGATCCAAAATAAATTTCCGCTGTACATTGATGCGAGATTTGGTAGAAGAAACACGCTTTGCAATCTGTTGCAAAATTTCTTCTATTTCAAGCTTAAATTCCGTTGTTTCCTGTAAGCAGTTTTCTAATGCCTGTTCTTGTTCACTGATCTCTGTAATCAGGCTCTCTACAGTTAGCATCAAATTGCTGTATGCCTGGTAGGTTGTTTGGGCAACCCGCTCACAGCAAATATCTGCATGCTCCTCTATGCAGTTCAAAGAAAAATGTTTATGACAGGTTGGGCACATCACATTGATTGGGAAACATCACGCTCTCCTGAAGAAGATAGAGTGGGAGGATCCACTTCCACGCACACTGGAGAGGAGGGGGATGGCAGTGTTTGAGAGATGTAAGTTGGAGTTGATGAAGATGCTTCTCTCTCTTTGGTGATAACAGTTGCTTTCAAAAGATCAGAGTCGTCCTCTGATTCTTCTATCTCTTCATCTCCAGAACTTTCATCACCACCATCCGCGTCTTGTTCTGGAACCCAAGCATAATCTCGTTCTATTCTTGTCCAGCTGCGCGAGTAAATGGGACCCTGTCCTGCAACAAACCTCAACATCATCTTTCCGTTCCACTCTCGATCGATCTTGGGATCGACTACGACTATTTTATTCCCAATTACTCTAACAAATTGGAATTTCGAACTATTGACTGAGTCTGAGGCAAGTTTTTTTTTTAACAAACCTTCAAAAAGCATTTTTAATTCATGTTCAGTCATTCCCGTAGGAATCTCGATCGCTGTTGCAACAAGATTGCGTAAGAAGAGTTCCTCCCGAATTAATCCCCTTGGAACATTATTCATTCGGGGATCTGGTAGTAAAATAACATCTTTCAATATTGTCTTGCTTTCCCTCTCGGTCCTTGAGTAAGGGTTATTTTTTCGTGAACGAGATAGCGGGCATCGTGTTACTGAAGTCGACGACGGCCCGGGAGTAAAAACCTGACCAGAATTCAATCTGCTACTTGGAAACAAACGCCTAAGAGTGCTATTTACTACAGCACTAACCGGAGTTTCGTTTTCTGGTTCTGATGTTCTTCTTGTTTGCTGCCTTTGCTCTAACAATTCAACAATTCTGTTCACCAGAGAGTCGTGGTTTGCCATGATGTCAACGACACGCACGAAAATACGACTGTAAGTGCTCCTGTCACAAAATAGACCGCTGACCATCATTACTGCCGTCCATTGGAAGTCATATATTTTGCAACAAGTTTTATAAAACGAAGCGTGTTTTATAAGTTAATTATAAATAACAGCAACATCTATACTTGGTGCTGTAAGTCTTATATATAGTTTCAGGTTTATTATGTATTTTTTGAAGTTTTAATTGACAACAAGTTTTATATTTTACGTACGAAGCCTTATATAAGTTTCAATAAGTTTTATATATACACAAATAAGTTCTATTTGTGGTAGCAGTCGGTTTATATATGTGACACATGTTTTACATGTTTAACAAAAGTAATTTTGAACCAAACGGCGCCCCATAACATCCTTTCGATGTTAATTATTATTGTTTCTTCACACAGTCATTTGTTTTGTTGATTGAAAGTGATATCATTTTAGTGTGCATGTCTAGTGATAGTATCTTGGTTTCATTAAACTATTAAACTGTTGAAATTGTTTTTGATGGGGTTTCCAAAGAAGCTGTAACTTGGGCATGCTGTCGTGAAACGATGATTTAAGAAAGTCAATTCTGAAGAAAGCAATTGGAAATGGATCAAGAATCAAGGAAAACAGAGTTTTTTATGATTTCAAAACCAACTTGTTAATGTGACAACATCGCAAAAAAAAAAAACTAGGAAAAGCGAAACGATATTGCATTTTTTATAAAAGTAAGTGTAATATAACAATTTACAAGCATTTTTGCAACAGTTTATTTTCTATCGAAAAATTGAAAACATGTCCATAAAAATCAAAACGGCTGAATTTTATTTTAATTGTTTAATGACATCGGAGAATTTTTGAAGTCTTACGAGTGGTATGAAATTCTACAGTAAAGAATTTTACCTTCTCGTTATCTGTTGCCCAAAATTAACGGACATGAAACACATTCTAGAATTATTAATTGCATTGTAACAAAGCAAGTTTTAGATAAAAAAAAATGTAACTGTAAGCTGTTTGCAAAATAAGATCTTCTTCCGATCTTCTCTACTTATCGCCAAAATCCATATTTTACGGCGCTCCTCCGTTAATTCTCGCATTTCTTCGCCTTGGTATGTTATTATGGAAGGTCTTCTTGCCATATAAACTCCTTTATCTCTCACACTTCTAGTTCCACAACCGATTATTGCACATAAAACCATCTTACTTCTCAAATTTATCGCCTTTCGCTTTATAATGTTTACCTTTGGATGTGCACCAATATGGCGGCCAACTATTGAGTTGGTCACGTGACTGAATACGATCTATATTTACCCCTTCTTAGATCTAATTAGGGAGACCCTAATCCTAAACCTAAACCTAACCCTAACTGGTATGTTCTGGGAATCATTACACTGTTTGCAAATGTAAAACGTAAACGGGTTAGGATTAGGAACAAACCACCTTGAAGTTAAGTACGATGTCAGCCATCTTGGAGCTGGTGATCAGAGAGCGCAATTATTACCACGTGATATTTACGGCGCAAAAACAAAAATCACTCTATGCACTGAAGTTACTTGATTATCTATATTTTCACCATTTTACGAACATTTTACCCATTCTACCGTACTTTACTGTGTTTTAATCCATAGTCCTCATTTTTTACCTCGGTGTGTTTTATACCTAGTCCGTAGTCCTAGTCCGTATTTTATACCTCACTCTGTGTTTTATACCCATTCCGTAATCCGTAGTCCGCAGTCCGTGTTTTATACAGAGACTTTAAGATACGAGAACGGCAACGACGACGCGAACGGCAAAGAACAATAGCTGAATACAATAGTTGCATTCTGGAATGTAGCGAGCTGGCCACCTGCTAGCTGTCGTCTTCGCTGATACGCCGCGGAAAGCTCACTTTTTGGGTTCTGTGGACAACGTGAACGTCAAACAACAAAATTTGACAATCTTTGTTTGCCTTCGAGGCTGAACGTTTTTCCTTTTACTGTTTGAAAATCTCATGCAAAGTCGCAACTGAAAATTTATTGCTGATCTAAAACGCAAAAACTAAACGAGAAATAATATATTTTTCACAACTGCCGTCGTCTTTGCTCCCGTCCTCGTTTCTTAAAGTCCCTGAACGGTTGAGTACGTGTGGTTTGTTCCTTTTACGTTTTACTGCTTGCAACACAGATTATTCAAAGTGTGCTAAAATAAGGTCTACAACAAATCGATAGCAATGTCTTTGCAGTTATGCCTTTACTTGGTAAAAATAAATTCTAAGTTCACAGATAGCCCAGGCTTAGAATGAGTGATGATTCCACCATAGAAGATAGGGACTTTAGTCGTTAGGATATCTGGGTAGTTCAAATAAAATCAGATCGTGAGACCACTCCATCAAAACCACTGGCGTTCAAATAGCAATTTATTGATAGATTAGCTATCTATCTATATGCTGACGTGATTGTGTGGAGATCAGGAGATGATTTTATGAGGGAATTTATAGAGCTTAGCGTAGAACTGGTTCAAACTCAAATGTACGTGTCAGCCTTGTCCTTTCTTTATACTGGTCTGAAATGTGAAATAAAAGTCGCCTCTACATCACCTCTTATGACCTCGGAATAGAAGACGCAAGGAAGAAGCAATGTAGAGGAGCTTTATTTGCGCCATTTACTGAAAATGATAACAATTTAGGAAACAAAATAACTGATTCTTATACATGCAAACTCTTTTAAATCAACTCGGACACATAGTACTAATTTTATGCTTGAGCTACCTGTACTGATCATGGAAAAAAGCTGGTTTACCATCTAAGCACATGTTTACATTTACAAGTCTCTTTGAAACAATTTATAAATGACAGAAACAAAAAACACGTACAGAAAAGAACGATCGAATCTCCCTTAGAAGGAATAAGACGGACCAATAACAAACACTACTCATTTCTAACAGCCATTCAGATCACGATCTGATGTCTTTGATAAAGACAGCCGAACACGGGTAATCAAAACCTCTGTCCTTCTCAGAACTACTTTATCCAGGACAATCTCTCGATATAATCCTCAGATAAGACTGGATTTACTAATTATAACATTAGTTTACACGAAAAGTGAGCACCGGCAGGAGCCCATAAGCTTGGCACTGGACTGATCAGCAGACTGACTAAGCATTAAGATACATTTACCCAATTTGAAACGCAAACAAAAAATAAAAGCATTATTTTAGGTTTAAAACATTTCGGGCCAATCGTAGAGAGGTGCGGTATTGCGGATTATCAAACTATCAATACTGTAAATCAATTTTGATAATTTATATCAATTTTTGATGTACTTGTCATTTTGATACAACACAGCAGGGTTATTTTAATAATCTACAGTGCGTATTATATCAACTATCATAGTACTATCAAAATATGATGATAATATTAAGATGTAAAATCTATGAGGTTTAGCTTTTACTTCAGCAGTCTTAATAGTTTGATATATCAAGATAATATCAAAATAACAACTTTTATTATCATCCTTTGCAATGACTGCTATCGTCTTTGTTTTCCATGCGATGTTTGCTAGGGCACTGAAATATATAATTGACAAAAACTCTCTAAAAGCCTGGTCGACAAAAATCTTATTATGTATTTCTTATATTATTGATATTTTGATAATATAAATTGATATTTTGATATTATTATGATATGTCAAACTATCAAGGCTGATGAACTTAAAACTAAATCTGATAGATTTGATATTTTGATACTTGCAGTTAAAATTTTGATATTATTACGATATTTTGATATGATCGTAATATATCAAACTATCAAAGCTTAAATATCATGATAACTGATATGTTTCCCAATGAGATTTTGCTATTATTATGATATATTTCCATATATCATAGTTTAAAAACTATCACGGCTGATGAACTAAAAAGTAAATGTCATGGATTTGATATCTTGATAAAATATCGTGATATCACGATAGTATCAAAAATCGTGATAATGTGATGGGATCTACTACGATATGTTAATATTTGATAATATAAAAATACATAATAATATCAAAATGGGTGATACTTTGTTTTAATCAGCATTTCCGCACCTTAGTGGAGAGTTATCTAAATAAAAAACAATATTTTTCAACAGAAAGTAAATAAAAAACTTCAAACTGAAAATTAACTTTATTCTGTTTTGAAACAAACTGTGGTTTAAATATTGTGAAAATATCCATAAGTAGTTTTAAAACTATTACAAAACTTGAACAAGTTTTATTTTGAGAGTTAAATACATTGTGTTTAACTGGTTATATGAATACTTTCTTGGCATCTGCTCACTTGGTAGAAGCTTTTCATAAAATTGAATTATGTTAAAGTGAAACTCCGGGGTATATATATAAAATTATCTTATTTGATTGCATTAATGACTATGGTTATCACTTCCTTAATAATTTTTCTCATTTTTCCGTAATAACTGAAATATGTGGCTCCAAATTAGCGAAAAAATCAAAACAAAAACAAATTGAGACTCCGCCATCTTTGTTAGATATGAGCTGCGTTACTATGGTCAGCAGTCACTTATGACGTTAATATGGCCGGATTTTTTCCCGGTTATCTGATCAGCATCAGTGAAAAAGACTTTAATTTCTCTAGCGACGTTTTTCTTCCTCAACTGTCAAGCAGGTTGACGCATATTGACATCAATTGACGTTGCGTTGTCTATCCACTTCAAAGATGGCAGAGTTTCAATTGAAATTTTGTTTGTGTATAGGACAAAAAATCTCAATTTTTATAACCCGTTCGCCAAAAACAATTACCAAAACTAGTTCTTGGAACTTATACCAGATAGCAAAAACAATTTATTTTAACCCTGGAGATCCCCTTTAAGTTTTCCGCTAATGGCTAAAATAGCTAAAAATATATAACTGAAACATGATAACGAAACAAAACCCTAATTTGAATAATGTTTTTAATAATTACGACGCCAATTTCATGCAGTGTATTTAGTTTCCGGTTACTGACGATTTCTTCTGCCCCTGCTGTTCGTGGAGTTCACGACTTTCTTTTAAATTTTATGTTAGAGGTTACTTTCTGGAGCAGAAGCATAGACATCCGGGATACGTACGTCGTATGATTGCCTTCGCTTCACACAAAGTATATTCTTGTTGTTCTCTTTAAACGGGATGAGTTGGGAATCTTTTTGTATTACTGTCGAGTTGCCTGTTTGTTGAGAAGTAACTAGAATTGACGGCGGCGTATCAGAAGCGGTCTCGTTGTTTGGCATCTAAAGCAATGGTAAAACTATTATTAACATTCAATCATTCAATAAACACTTTCACATATATATTTATATATCAACACAAAATTGAAACATCTGAAAGCATATGCTTCACTGAACCAATTTTCTGGCTTTTGTATTGTAACCAAATGCCGGTAAACGTAACCGATTGGCGAGAAACTGAAACTGAAGCTTAAAATGCTTTGTTCTTCAAAAACGTTTGGAACAATACATTTTATCATTTAAGTAATAAAAAAATATGCTAATATGCTGTAATTTCTAGTAATATATAATGCTTGGGGGCTAAAACTGAAATAGGGAGTTTTCTAGTTAAGCCACAACCACAAAAGGATTTATAAGCCAACAATCTATGAGGCTGAAGGTCAGAACGATATGGGCTGTTAGTATATCACAAACCTAGCAGACTGCATGCAAAGCGCACTTTCTTATTGGCTACATGCACTGCTGAATATCTAGTTTGTATTTCTTTCGAACACTCAGCCAGTGTGCTATTGCGAATCCTGCACGCATTCTGGTTTGTTCTGTTCTGTACTAGAAGTCTAATGCTGAGTACTAAACTATGAGTTGTGCAGTCGTATTGGTTTTATGTTGCACTAAAGGTCTAATTTGTGTTACTATCACCCAGTTTGTAGAACAACAACAACAACACTTTATTCGCACAGGAAAAGGAAAAAAAAATACTATATTTCATTGCTGGTCCGTATGTTAGGCGCCATAAATTTTTTTTTTTTTTCATCTGGCGCTTAAATAGGAATCTAAACAAAAATTATCACCGCGATTGGTGCTTAAATTGGAGGGGCGCTTATCAATTAGAATAATTTTGGCAAGCTTTATTGTTGTGAAATTTTTCACCTTAATATTAAATTCGTTTTTAAATTTAATGTAAAAAGTCAACTTTGTCTATCGACGAGACCGTTCACTTTCAGCAAATAAAGATCTACTTAAAATGTTTCCTGTCAATTCAGACACGCCTTTTCCCGAAACATACTAACTTTTTTAAAGAAGAAAAGTAAAATGAGTACTTTATCTGATACTCTAATATTAAGTGCCACAAGGAAATAATTATTTTTCACGCTGGCGCTGATACTGGAATATAAATATAAATTATTTTCGAAAGTGGCGCTTAAATTAGAGGGGCGCCTGAATAAGAGTAAAGGTGATACTATCACTTAGCTCAACAGAAACTGACTGGTGCAGGATTTTTAACAATAATCTTGTTTAACAAAAAGATATTTAAAACGCAAGTTGGTTTACAATTTATTTTCATTAATGTATCTATTTTCGATCCATTTTTGAAATTTCTCCAGTTGTTTAAAAGTGGATGAAAGTCAAAACGTTTAAAAATATATATTGTGGCGGGTTAAGTCAAAAACAGCACAAACAATAAAGCATTGTAAAATTTTGAGTGCAGTTTGAAATTAGCAGCAAGCTTTGTAATGAATATGGGCATGTGGATTAGGTCAGTACTATCTTTGTTTGAGTAGGCACAATAAGTACTGTAAACCTAGGTTAACATAAACCATAGCAACATTTATTGATAAGCTAATTCTTGAAGTCTGGCACAGACGGTTGTTCTCATGATTTTCTTTACTTTCTTCACTTACCGATT
>JANCMA020527421.1:0-10305 GCA_024336925.2 Zoanthus solanderi | reverse complement strand
ACCACCCCCTATACCTGCTGTTTTTGCATTTTTTTTAAAAAGTCCCATTAGTCTGGATTTACAAAGTCCCTACCCCCCTAACTTAACATTGTGTGCTTTATTTTCAATCAAACTTTGTGGATATGTTTACATTCATGAAACAAACTTGTTCGTACACTTTGTATGAAATAGCTGAAAATAATATTTTTTTGCTAAACCCTTACCAACTGTGCCAAATCACACCGCCTTTTCTTTGACAACAAACAATTCAATATAGAGTTTTTGGTTTCTAACACTTCAATTTTAAAAAACGATCCCTTAGATTCACAACCTTAAAAGCGAGAACGTGGAAAAAGAAATGATCATATCAAACACAAAAACAGAACTAAATAAAAAAGAAGAAAAATGCCGAAGTCTGGAAGATGAGATAGGTATGACTTTGAATTTTACTTTATATTGGGGGTAAAACCATGATATATGTTCATATATAACATTTGAAAGAGTCGGAAGTATACCAATGAATGGATGATTCATTTAAGTATTGCGAGTTGCCTGATGAGAGTTATCTTTCTTTTGATCACACGAAACAGACTCTATAGCAATAAACATATTAATGAGTCAATCTTAAAAATCGTCGTTCCATTTATGACATTTAATAATTCCATTTATGACATTTATTCCTGTTTCCATAATTCCATTTATGACATTTATTGTTCAGTTCTAAATTATTCAAATTTTAAATATATCAAATTGTGTATTTCGTGTAATTAAACCTCCTAAACTTGCACTGATTGAAATCTAGTTATGTGAATACCTAAAATAGCAGTGTATTTTGTACCTCCTACTCCCCCATCTCGCTAATTAAAATGGTTTATTTCCAAACCTTATGAAAGGTTTCTTTTCTACAAATCTAATAAATGAGAGTGTCCCAAAAAACGGTTTTCGCAGGGTTTCTTTAGCGATGCCTTATTGTAAAATAGAACTTGTAATAAGTGATACTGCACCAAACGTTTACAGTCAACTGCAAGATTTTGATATGTATATTTGTTCTATAATGATAGCAATGGGGGTGCATAATTGTTTTTTTACCCAGATCATCTGACTGACAACGTTGAAAAATCGGATAGCATCATCACTTCCCAGAAGGTCCAACTAGAAAATTTAGGAGAAATGCTTTCTTCGAGTAAGGTAACCTCTATCGTCAACTATCTTGTGGTCTTGATATTCATTTCAACTTGAAAACCTGAAAGAATATGTTTAAGAAAGAGCTTCGGACCATTCTTTTTTGTGAATCTTTGACCTTATGTTTTTTTCTTTACAAAAAATTTAACTGAGATACAGGTTTTTGAGGGTGGGAAAAGTTACACTAAACAAATATGTAAGTGAAATATAGACAAACTGTTTACAAATAGTTAAGTTTTACTCCGTAGTGAAAACTGTGTTGCAGTTTTTCTTTCAATATGTTTAACCGAAACAATTGTTATGATAATGCCCTGAGCGGAACTCGCACCTACGTCTCCCCGTTTTCTTGTCAGGCATGCTAACCACTGCACCACCAGGAACCACCACGCTGACAAAGTAAGAGAATACTGCAGTGTTGAGGCTATCAGTGTGAGTACATCTTATACATGCCCAAGGTTAGTCTGATCTTTCCCAGCCTCAAAAACCAGTATTTCAGTTGTTCGAAACCTCCTAAAAGGATTTAGAGGCTGAAACATTCTCAAATGAAGAAATTATTGGAACAGCGTGGTGTTCCATCCATTATCATAGTGGTTTGCATGCCTGATTAGAAAACAAGGAGACGTGGGTTCGCCCAGTCTCGCTCAGGACAACACACCAATTGCTTTTGGATGAGTTTGTTAGAAAAGAAAAATGGTAACACAATTTGTACATATTTCACAACAATTTTGTTTAGGAGGAAACAAAGACAAACCAGAAGGAAATCGTTTGTATGAAATCTTTGCTCAAAGAGGCAGAGGAAAACTACGAGAAACAAGAGTCACACATCCAAGAGCTAAATCAAGAACATCAAAAGGCTTGCAAAAATTATCAGCACCAAATATCAAAGTTAGAACATAAAGCAGAGGATGTAAAGAAAAAGTAAGTATAAGCAGTCTAACAAGCGACATGATAAAAATAATCGAATCTCTTGATGAATGCTCCTAGGTGCAATGCGACAACCGCCCGAAAAACATTCCAGTTTAGCTTTCCATTGTATTTGTCAATGAAGAACGCAATTTCAGTTTTCGGCGAAAGTTTCGAGGACATATAAGCACTACAGATTTTTGTTGTTTTTACACTTTTGTGGCAGAGTGCTTAGATAATTACGTACTCCAAAAGAATAAACGGGAGCTCCTAATAAACTCCGGGGGATCGGAAAAAACGCGTCTATTCTTCTCTCTGATTGGTCCATTTGAATTGGTCGGGCGCAAACAATTCAAATGGACCAATAAGAGAGAAGAATAAACGCGTTCCTTTCCTCGAGTACAGGTCCGTTGCCGCAGTGCATAGCACAAGCCTACTAGGAAAGCCAAACAGCTGAACTTTATTCAAAGTTTCTTCGTTTTCTAAAATATTTCGACCGCCAAAACAAATTAATGTGGAGCAATATATATTGGGCTTTTAGGAACTCATGTTTTTTATGGGATTTGGGAAATTTCTTGGCGTGGAGTGAGCGATTTGTGGAGTCACATCTGATCTGGAAGCGATCGAGTGTGTATCCTTTAATATTTTTATGAAGGGAGCAATACCTTTTCGAATATATCCGCTCAGCGGCCTCAGAATAACAAAAAACCTGGTACAAAATACAAATAAATAACACGTTAGAGGTAGATAAAATTTATTTCAAACTAGGTAGTAATTTACACGTTTTTAGAGAGACAACAAAGTTCCCATACAATCTCTTGTACGGAAGCTGTTACTTATGTAGTATCTAATACTATGTACACAGTCTTTTGTACCAAAACTTTAGAAACAAGTCGTAGACGCATAAAAATGTAGAATTTTAAGTTTGGGAAGCCTGTGGGATATGGTTTTTCGCGATTTTATTGTTTTTTAAAGTCGCACAAAGTTCATCAGTATCAAAACATGCAATTAGTGATATTGTTAAGCCTATCATTAGATATCATTATTTCTTTTTAAGGATGGATATAATCTCTCATGATCTTGAAGAAGCAAGAAAAAAGCAAGCAGAAACCGAAACAGAACTCGGTTAGTATTGAAAGACTTCAAATTATTAGTAACAAGACGCTGCAAACAGCGTATTTTGGGCTGCCTATATTCTTGGCTGTGGCAATCAAAGGCCCCGTATGTGAGCCACCTCATAGATCAATATGGTTTACAACAGAATTACACAAAATTAAAATACTAGTAGTCTTCATGGAACAAATAAGAACGAATATAAACAAAAGGCACTTTTTAAGCGCTTGTGGCTACTGCAAGTAGACTTGAAATGCGAAGAAATTTATAGTACATAGATAGTTAAGAAAACCGTTTGAATCTAGTTTAGAATGTTTTATTTGTGCGTTCTATCGATTACAAGCTATTTTTAGTAGGTTGTAACATTGTCATTTAGTTTCTGAAGTTATCAAGACATTAAATATCAAAATTAAAAGATTGGAAGAAAATGTACGCGGCAAAATGTAATAAATGCTATACCGCAAGTTAAAAAATTTGCGGGCTCCCTGTGGTATTTGTTGACTTACGTAGGCTTCCTGTTATGGTGTAACATAACTCAAACTTAAAACAAAAAAAACTGTAAAACATAACTGTAACTTACCCAGGCGATAACAAAGTGGCTACCGTCTATCGACGCAGTAGCCACAAAAATATACAAATTTTCTTTGTTAGATAAAAGTTAATATTTTGAGGAATGTTTAGATCACAGTTTCATAGAAAATAAAGTTTACGTAACTCAACTGGAGACAGTTCAATGTGTTTATCGCTTAAATCATAGTTGTCACAATAGTCCTAAGCTAAAGCCAACAAGATATCCAGTAACAGTATGTTTTACACCTGTTGACCTTTGGCCGACTTTCTCAGCTGTTGTTGACATTTATAAAGCTTTCCCCACCGAGAAGTCACAAAATTAATTCACATAACAACAAAAAGGAAGTCGAAAACCGAAAAAAATTAACGAAAATCTTTAAAATTGCTTAAATTTGTAGGAAACTCTTTTGCGTCTTACTCCGTGGTTTACAATGCGACTCAGAGATTATGCCTTTCAACTCAGGTTGTGCGTATCCATATTTGGTTAACCTTGCGCAAGAATTCCATTTTCTAACTAACTCCGTTAGCTTCTTTCAGAAATAATACCAGTTACATTTTTTTATGGTGTACAAATGAAAAATTAAACTAAAAACTTCCTATTTGCCACTGAATAGAATCAGAGAAAGAGAAAAAAGATGCGGTCAATGCTTTGGTTGAAAAACTGGAGGATGAAAAGGTATGTTGAAGTTTCTAAGATAATATATTCTAGTGATCTATCAGACGACCAATTTTATACTTTTTTAGATTAACCATTACAAATGAGTATAGCATTAAATAAAAAACAGCTCTTGTTATTACGTGCTGTGCATATTGAGTCGTAACCTTTTTAGTTTAGTTCAACATTACTTTTGTGCGGGCTTTCATGAGGGTCTGAATTGGGTTTAGTGTTTAGTGTTGTTCTACCATAAATTTTAGTGTTTGCTGTGAAACTGGTCAATTTTGTAATGTTTGCTGTTTTTGGAGAAAATACTGTTACGTGTTTGGAGGGATTTTCATGGAAACCCCATAGGGTCTCATAGTCTGTTACCATTGCCAATTCTTATCTGCTATATAAAAATCGGTATAATTAAATCACTCGTGACCTTTGAGCCCGTGCTCAAAGCCTTCCAAAAGTTCTGTAGTCTCATTTTTTGACCCAATGTATATGCAATTTCTGTGTAATACTAGATAACTTCCTCGTGCCAGGAGCCCACGATGCTTTGGTCAGCGTCGAAACATCATGGCGGCGATGGCGGCATCGGCATTGATTAGATTCTTCTCTGGTGTTGTGAAAGTTCTAGTGAGCTTCTATAGGAGCGGAGAGGATTCTGCTTTTAAATGCCAGAAGCAGGGTCATTTTCGACCTTTCGAAGCAATCCGTCGTGGCAGCTGTCAAGAAACATCTGAGGGAATTTCTTTGGCTTGACGAGCTTGCGTTGAACTTTGGCAAGGCCGATTTTGAGCTAAAACTAAATATTCAGATTGCAGCGTTCTTCCAACGGGAAAACGGAAAATTACAGCATTGTTACACAACAGCAGCGGAAATGGAAATACCATTTCTTCTAGGACAGGAAGGCCAAAGTGAAAATTAAATGGTAAGTGCCAAATATTTGGCCTGAAAAGTATCGCTTTTGGAAATCCAACCAAAGTGCTGTATGCAAGAGTCCAATTGCACTTGAAATTGGAGCTTAAGGCAAATTACTTGCTCTAGACTACAACTTCAACTCTGAGAGTCTCGCCTTGTTGAACTATGTTTACATCAACCAGTCGATGTAAATGTACGGAAAAAAATAATCAAGGATGCGAGAGACTTGTGCTATACTAACGGAATAGTTTTCGTCGCCGAGAGGGGCTCTTCTGCAGCGCATTTCCTTGACTTGAAAGGCGAAGTAAATATCGCGAGCTAATCTACTTTCACAGCTGAGTCGTTTTAGTTTGTCACTCGAGGGTACAGTGCCAATTCAATGGAAGCGGCTCATGACATATCTGAGAGCTTTAGTTGCACAAGTTGAGAATGCAGATATTGCTCAATTTAACCCACCTTTGCGTAAATCAGCTTCAATCTGGGCTGCAAGTAAGGATATTCTTTCGTACAGATGACGAACAGAGAAGCATAATGTAACTAGAATTAGAGTACAGGGGAGTTGCTATCATTGGCAATCAGCTGCGACAAATAAACTACCCCAATGACGTGTCAGGTGTTGAATCTCTGTACGTTCTGTGACAGTCAGCATACTTGGCTGCAAATGGTACAGCCGGAGGTTTATATGGCTGTAACTTTGAAACTTTCTGTTGAGCGGCTCTTGCGGAATTCGTCAGATTCATGCAATGAAATCAGCAGGCTGCATGCTTATGGGGGCAGTATTGTTTTTGCCGACAGCAAAGCTCACAAGGTTAAGATCTATGATCCCTTAACTGGAACAGTTAATACTTTGATGGGCACTGGCCAAGAAGGAACTGCTGATGGAACTGAAGAAAACTGCACCTTTAAGCAAGTCCATGGAATATGTTCCTTGCAGAATACTATATCTGTTTTGGACATAGCTTTAGTGTTGGGTTACCTGTATAGCCTCGTTCTGGAGAATAAAGCATGCTTCTGACTTATATGACTTCTGACCTATATCTGAATCTAATATGGTGTCGTGTTAGAATGATTAAGTGTGTGTGTTTGTAATCACAAATCATCGGGTCGTACAAAACACTACTAGTTGGCAGATTAATCCACCGGAAAATTTTGATTTCGGAAAGCCGGATATGTGGCCGAAATGGCGAAAAAGATTTGATCGCTTTCGAGTCGCTTCGAGGATGGACGAGAAAGATGGCCCTAGTCAAATCAATGCGTTGATATATGCAATGGGAGAAAAAGCCGACGACATTTTCAGCACTTTTATGTTAATGGAGGATCAAGGGAAAGATTATGAGGTAATCGTGGAAAAATTCGAAAATTATTTCCTGAAAAAGCGAAATCCAATTTGTGAAAGAGCTAAATTTAACCAGCGAGTACAATTACCTGATGAAAGCGTTGATTCATTCATAACAGATTTATATAACCTAGCTGAACATCGTCAATACGGTACTCTTACGGAAAAATTGATTCGTGATAGACTTGTTGTTGGTCTTCGTAATGCCAAACTGTCTCAAAAACTCCAGATGAATCCAGAATTAACTTTGGTAAAAACAGTTGATCAGGCAGGCAAGGTTGGATGAAGCAGTAAAGAAACAACAAAGTGTCGTCAGAGGTAGTACAAGCCAGACCAGTAACCAAGAACCGAAAGTTGAGTTTGTCCAGAAAAAGTTCAAAAAGAAGAAAAATCCAGCATCAAAGGCTATGGATAGGAAAAAAACAGTTGAAACGAAATGTAACAGGTGTGGGAAAGCACCTGCTCATCCACGCCAAGAGTGTCCAGCAAAGAGTTCTACATGTCATAAGTGTAAGAAGAAAGGACATTTTAAGTCGGTTTGCAAGTCTGTCAGTGAAGTAAATGAAAACAGTGAAGATGAGGAATTCTTCATGGGATCAGTCCACTTTGAGGAGTTACAAAGTGATGATAATTATTGGAATATTAACCTCAAATTTCAAGGTGTCGCAGTCAATTGTAAAATAGACACTGATGCAGATGTTACAGTTGTGCCAGAATAGGTCTCTACAAAAATCGGTTGCAAATTGATGAAAACAAATGCAAGGCTTTCAGGTCCCAATCGACAAAAGCTGGATGTCTGTGGGATGTTCGAGACAAATATCTGTTATAAAGAAAAGTCTATGTTGTACGTGGTCTTAAACGCGCTCTACTGGGCAGGCCAGCCATCGAAGCTTTGAACATTGTGTCTTTTGTTAATACTGTTTACGAGAGAGATGATGTTGTCAAGAAATTTCCTAAATTATTCACAGGCCTTGGCAAAATGGATACACCATACCACATAGAGCTGGAGAAAGATGCCAAGCCCTATGCACTTCACACAGCTCGTAGAATTGCCTTACCACTGCTACCAAAAGTGAAAAAGGAATTAGAGAGATTAGAGTCACTTGGAGTGGTATCAAAAGTTGAAGTTACAACTGATTGGTGTGCCCCGATCGTTGTGGTTCCTAAGGCTAAGGAGCAAGTGAGATTATGTGTTGATTTAACCCGTCTCAATGATTCAGTCAAACGTGAGAGACTCATATTACCTTCTGTAGAAGAAACGTTAGCCAAGCTTGGAGGAGCAAAAGTGTTTAGTAAATTAGACGCAAATAGTGGTTTTCATCAGATTCCGTTAACAGAAGAGTCAAAGTTACTTACAACGTTCATTACCCCATTCGGACGTTTCTGCTACAATCGATTGCCATTCGGCATAACCTCTGCTCCTGAACATTTCCAAATGAGAATGTCTTCGATCCTATCAGATGAAGAGAGAACAGTGAATATGATAGATGACACGCTGGTGTTTGGCTGCAATCAGCAGGAACATGATGAGCGTCTCTACAAAGTCCTCAAGAAGATTGAAGCAGCTGGAATTACTCTGAACTTAGACAAATGTGAGTTTGCTAAGACAAAGGTCACCTTCTTGGGCCATGTAATAGACAGCAATGGAATACGTCCTGATCCTTTAAAAATTAAAGCAATAAAGGATATGATTGCCCCGGAAATATTCACGAGCTGCGAAGATTCTTAGGAATGACAAACCAATTAAGCAAGTTTACAAGCAAGTTGGCTGAGACATCTAAACCTCAGCGTGACCTCCTTAGTAATAAAAGAATCTGGACCTGGGGACCAAATCAGCAACAATCATTTGAGAAGATGAAGGAATTGCTTACATGCGAGTCAGCGGTGTTGGCCCATTATGATCCTCAAAGAGATACAAGAGTATCTGCAGATGCTTCTGCTTATGGTTTAGGTGGGGTCCTAGAGCAGCGGCAAGACGATATGTCTTGGCGTCCAGTCGTTTACCAGTCACGTTCCTTGACTAGTTGTGAACAGTGAGATACGCACAGATAGAAAAAGAAGCCCTGGGTGTGACCTGGGCTGGTGAACGCTTTAGCAGTTACCTTATCGGAAAGAAGTTCAAAATACTTACAGACCACAAGCCATTGGTTTCACTTTTTGGATCTAAAGACCTTGATACACTTCCAGCCAGGATTCAGCGGTTCCTTATGCGAATGATGAGGTTCCATTACAGCATTCAACATATTCCTGGTAAAGAACACGTGATTGCAGACACTCTCTCAAGAGCACCAGTACCAGAAGACGACCTTAAAGTCAATGAGCTTCATGAGGTTAGTCAAGAGTATGTTGACATTGTTTATTCAAGTTTTCCAGCTAGCGACAAGCAGTTGAAAAACATTGAACTACATCAACAAGAAGATGATATTTGTAAATTACTGATCGAATATTGTAAAAATGGTTGGCCTGAAAAATCATCCGTAAAAGGGTACTAAAGCTTTATTTGCCTGTTGCCTCAGAACTGACAGTCGTAAACGGACTGTTGATGCGAGGAAGTCGTATTGTGATTCCAAGTTCTTTGGTGGCCAGGATTGGCTCGGCAACTGAAAGAGTGTGTAGAAAATTGTAGTCTCTGTCGTCTGAATGCAAAGAATCGAGCTGAACCAATGATACCATCAAAATTACCAGAGCTACCTTGGCAGAAACTTGCAAGTGACCTCCTGGAGTACAGAAGAAGTATGTATTTGGTAGTAACAGACTACTACTCAAGGTATGTGGAGTTAGCAAAGTTAAATAGTACCACTTCTTTAAGCATCATAAATCATTTAAAGTCTATGTTCGACAGACATGGCATTCCTGTTACCTTGGTAACAGACAATGGCCAACAGTATTCTTCGGGTGTGTTTGAGGAATTTGCTAGAGAATATGGATTTACACATGTTACAAGTAGTTCCAGGTTTGCACAAGGTAATGGACATGTTGAAAGAGCTGTCCAAACTGTGAAATCACTTTTGAAGAAATGTAGTGATCCTTACCTAGCACTCTTAACCTACCGATCTACACCGTTGGAGCACGGGTTTAGTCCAGTTGAGCTGTTAATGGCGAGACGTATGAGGACAACTGCTCCTATTGTACCATCGCAGCTCAAACCTGCAGTTCCTGACTTTACCAAGCTAAAAGCAAAGGATGACAGAAAAGGAATTTTGATCATCACCATGGTGTTAGAGAATTGGATCCTTTGAACACTGGAAAGAAGGTTTGGATAACGGATTTAAAGACATATGGAAACGTTAAAAGCAATCCACAAACTAGAAGTTATGTTGTTAGTACTCCTACTGGACAAGTTAGAAGAAACAGAAGATCCTTGACTAAAATACCTGAGAACACTCAACAGTCATCTGCAGCAGAAAAGGTTGTAATTGATTCTAATTCTCATAAGGAAAGTTTGCCTGAAACACAAGTAGCAGATACTAACACTTATAATAGTAAAAATCTGTCATTGTCTCCCTCCAAGAACACTGATAGTAAAAATTTGTCATTGTCTCCCTCCAAGAACACTGATAGTACAGAGAACTTAACAACTACAGGCCCGTAGCCAGGATTTTTTACGGGTGGGTGCGATCAGTTGATTATACGGACCAACGAGCGCCGGAGGCGCTCT
>JANCMA020527311.1:0-10305 GCA_024336925.2 Zoanthus solanderi | reverse complement strand
ACTCAATAACAACAACTTTAAGCACTGGCTTGAAGGATTAAATACTAACCTCTGTTTTCATTTTACAAACTAATAATCATCAGAAAAAAAAAAAAATGACGGGATTCGAACCAACGGCCTTCCGAACACCGGGCAAATGCTCTATCCACTGAGCTACAAGGACTCTCAGGATTAAGAGTTCATTTGTTATGTTCTTATATAAACTTGTGAACAGGCTGAAGCTGTTTCGAACAAGCACTCACACATTCAGATTTCAATTATCTTCGCCCTACCCTACCGTTATACGGATCAGCACAATTCACAATAGCAGCAACTTTGGGCACTGGTTTGAAGGATTAAATAATAGTACTAACCTCTGCTTTCATTTTAAAAGCTAATAATCATCAAAAAAAAAAAAAAAATGAGCTCATGGCGGGATTCGAACCCCGACCTTTCGAACACCGGGCGGATGCTCTATCCACTGACCTACAAGCACCCTTAGGATAAAGAGGTCATTTGTTATGTTCTTATATAAACTTGTGAACAGGCTGAACCTGTTTCGAACAAGCACTCACACATCATGATTTGAAAAATCTTCGCCCTACCCTACCGTTATACGGATCAGAACAATACTCAATAGCAGGAACTTTGGGCACTGGTTTGAAGGATTAAATATTATTACTAACCTCTGCTTTCATTTTACAAACTAATAATCATCAAAACAAAAAAAATCACAGCTCATGACGGGATTCGAACCCACGGACTTCCGAACAACGGACAAATGCTCTATCCACTGAGCTACAAGCACCCTTAGGATAAAGAGGGCATTTGTTATGTTCTTATATAAACTTGTGAACAGGCTGAAGCTGTTTCGAACAAGCACTCACACATCATGATTTCAATTATAACCGCCCTAGCCTACCGTTATACGGATGAGCACAATACTCAATAGCAGAAACTTTGAACACGGGTTTGAAGGATTAAATTTTAATACTAACCTTTGTTTTCATTTTGCAAACTAATAATCATCAAAAAAAAAAAAAAAAATTGAGCTCATGACGGGTTTCGAACCGACGACGTTCCGAACATCGGGTGCATGCTTTATCCACTGAGCTACAAGGAATCTTAGCATGAGAGGTCATTTGTTATGTTCATATATAAACTTCTGAACAGGGTGAAGCTGTTTCGAAGAAGCACTCACACGTCATCATTTAAATTATCTTCGCAATACCTAACCGTTATACGGATCAGCACAATACTCAATAACAACAACTTTGGGCACTGGTTTGAAGGATTAAATACTAACCTCTGTTTTCATTTTACAAACTAATAATTATCAGAAGAAAAAAAAAATCACATCTCATGACGGGAATCGAACCAAAGGACTTCCGAACACCGGGCGGATGCTCTATCCACTGAGCTACAAGGACTTTTAGGATTAAGTGGTCATTTGTTATGTTCTTATATAAACTTCTGAACAGGGTGAAGCTGTTTCGAAGAAGCACTCACACGTCATGATTTCAATTATCTTCGCCCTACCCTAGGATTATACGGATCAGCACAATACTCAATAACAACAACTTTGGGCAATGGTTTGAAGCATTAAATACTAACCTCTGTTTTCATTTTACAAACTAATAATCATCAAAAAAAAAAAATTGAGGTCATGACGGGATTCGAACCCACGACCTTCCGAACACCGGGCGGATGCTCTATCCACTGAGCTACAAGGACCCTTAGGATAAAGAGGTCATTTGTTATGTTCTTATATAAACTTGTGAACAGGCTGAAGCTGTTTCGAAGAAACACTCATACGCCATGATTCCAATTATCTTCGCCTTACCCTACCGTTATACGGATCAGCACAATTCAAAATAGCAGCAACTTTGGGCACTGGTTTGAAGGATTAAATATTATCACTAACCTCTGGTTTCATTTTAGAAACTAAGAATCATCAAAAAAAAAAAAAAATTGAGCTCATGACGGGATTCGAACACACGACCTTCCGAAAACCTGGCGGATGCTCAATCCACTGAGCTACATAGACCCTTAGGATAAAGAGGTCATTTGTTTTCTTTTATATAAGCTTGTGAATAGGCTGAAGCTGTATCGAACAAGCACTCACACGTCATGATTCAATTATCTTCGCCCTACCCTACCGTTATACGGATCAGCACAATACTCAATAGCAGCAACTTTGAGCAGTGGTTTGAAGCTTAAATATTAATACTAACATCTCTTTTCATTTTATAAACTAATAATCATCAAAAAAAAAAAATTTAGCTCATGAGAGATTCGAAACCACGACCTTTCGAACACCGGACGGATGCTCTATCCACTGAGCTACATAGACCCTTTGGATAAAGAGGTCATTTGTTATGTTGTTATATAAACTTGTGAACAGGCTGAAGCTGTTTCGAAGAAGCAATCACACATCATGATTTGAAATATCTTAGCTGTACCCTAGCGTTATACGGATCAGCACAATACTCAATAACAACAACTTTAAGCACTGGCTTGAAGGATTAAATACTAACCTCTGTTTTCATTTTACAAACTAATAATATTCAGAAAAAGAAAAAAAAATCGGAGCTCATGACGGGATTCGAATCCACGACCTACCGAACACCGGACGGATGCTCTATGCACTGAGCTACAATGACTTTTAGGATTAAGTGGTCATTTTTTATGTTCTTATATAAACTTGTGAACAGGCTGAAGCTGTTTCGAGCATGCACTCACACATTATGATTTCAATTATCTTCGCCCTAGACTACCGTTATACGGATCAGCACAATTCTCAATAGAAGCAACTTTGGGCACTGCAATGGTGTGAAGGATTAAATATAAATACTAACCTCTGTTTTAATTTTACAAACTAATAATAATCAGAAAAAAAAAATCGGAGCTCATGACGGGATTCAAACCCACGACTTTCCGAACACCGGGCGGATGCTCTATCCACTGAGCTACAAGGACTCTTAGGATAAAGAGGTCATTTGTTATGTTCTTATATAAACTTGTGAACAGGCTGAAGCTGTTTGGAACAAGCACTCACACATCATGATTTCAATTATGTTCGCATACGGTACGATATAGCAGCATACGGTACGATATAGCAGCATACGGTATGATATAGCAGCATACGGTATGATATAGCAGTATACGGTACGATATAGCAGCATACGGTACGATATAGCAGCATACGGTACGATATAGCAGCATGCGGACGATATAGCAGCACACGGTACGATATAGCAGCATACGGTACGATATAGCAGCATACGGTACGATATTATGCATAACACATTGCAATACATCCGAATTACATTTTTGTCCAGTATGCCTCTCCATACCTCGGCCGAGCTACCGTAGGTCCGTGGAAACTAGTGCTAACCTGCCAAGTGCGGTGTTGGAGAAATTTATAGTTGACTGTACATGTGTTTTGCGTGAATAACATGAATAAAAACCTTGAAGATCTGGCGTCCTGCCTAAAGAGGAAGGGAGAATTGTTGAGCGGCTGTCAGAAAACCAGTCAACAAGCCAACCTGGTAACTCAACGTCCAGTGAACTTGAAACCGCAATGTCGACAGTCGGTAGAACTGTAAACAGAGCACGATCTATGCCATCTATGTTACAGAGCTCCTCCAACAGAGGAATGTTCTGCAGACTCAACCAGCGAGAGCGTCTGAGAGCAATCGCTACAGACAAGGCAGCCCCACAACCACCAACCAAAAAAGCAAAGCCTAGCGAGAAAGCATTCGAGTTTGTGGTTTTGAATTTCATTGATCTCGAAGACCAGGAAATGGGATGTCCATTGGAGTCCTTTATTATGAACGACGACACAATTGCTCTCAGGGGTATTGTGACTCTGAATTCTGCGATGAAAGAGGCTGACATAATGTAAAGTAATGCTGATACTGTTCGTCAAAGTATGATATAATGTAAACACTAAATAACGCTAAATAACAAGCTTGAACTGAACAACGACTTAAACACTAATTGCCATGCAGCCACGCACTCAACTACAGGACCTAATGTCCTGTACTATATCTAGTACATCTTGTAACATCATCCCCATCAAACAAAAGGAAGAGCCTCGAACAAACTGGCCTTTAACACAACAAGTTTCTAACGTAGCATGTTCTTCAGCTGTAAAGCCAATAAAGCTAATACATGTTACATGTGTGAGATAAACAGTTAACAAAGTCCCTTAAGTGTTCTGGTCGCTTTGTCTCTGTCCCATATTGAGTACGGCTTGGTTTGGTCCCACCTGGGTTGTGTGGCTGGCATTCTGCCTCGCAACTCTCCTGTACCTGCATCTGGGTATCATTGTCTGTCTCCGTTTCAGGGGTTACTTGTGACTGCTCCTCGGTTGGTGAATTAGTCTTTGTCTGAGCCGGGGGTACTTGTGTCTGCTCCTTGGTTGGTGAGCTGGTCTCTGTCAATGCCACGTTTAAGTTCTCTATCTCAGCACTACCGTATTCTGTCTGGTGTGGAGTGTGAGATTCGGCTATTGGATTGGGTCCAACATCTAGACAAGGGGGCTGTTCATTTGATTTTCTTAGGTGTACCCTGTTTCGTCTGTACACAGTTCCATCCGAATTTACTTCATAGGACCTCTGATCTAGTTGCCTTACCACCACCGCCTTTTTCCAGTGCTTCTGTCCCAGAACAAATGGCTTCATTCGGACAGTCTCGCCCTCTTTCAGGGGTGGTAGATCTCTGGCACTTCTGTTGTAGTAGTATGCCTGTCTCTTCTGTAGGTCTTTCATCCGCTCTCGTTCATGATCCTTGGGGACGGTTCTGGGCTCCAGTAGAGTAGTTGTGGTTGGGAGGGAGGTTCTGGTGCGTCGGTTCATCAGCCTCTGTGCTGGACTACTGCCAATTCCTTGGTTTGGAGTGTTTCTGTATGCCAGAAGGGCAAGGTACTGGTCTTCCCTACCCTTTTCTGTTTTCCTCAGAATGCGCTTGGCTGACTTTACAGCAGCTTCTGCTTTGCCGTTGGCTTTGCTGTTGTAGGGGGATACTGTATGGTGGTCAATGTCCCACTCCCTGGTGAATTTCTGGAATTCAACAGAAGTAAATTGAGAACCATTATCACTAATTAGCTGAGTTGGACTGCCATATCGAGCAAAATGGGCCTTCAGCTTCCTAATCACAGTTCTAGCGCTAGTGTTTTCGAGCCTGTCCAACTCCCAAAAATTACTATAATAATCCACAGTCACAAGATAGTCATGGGAGAGGGTAAAGATATCAATTCCTACCTTCTCCCATGGTCTTTCTGGTATTTCGTGGCTCATCAGAGTCTCTTTTCCATGTGACACCTCAAACTGTCGACACGGCTCACAGGTTGATATATAATGTCTGATCTCAGAGTTCATGCTGGGCCAGTAAACACACTCACGAGCCCTCCTCAGGCAGCCTTCGACGCCACTATGAGACATGTGTATGTCCTTCTTTATCTGCTCTCTCATGCCATGCGGCACAATTAGGCGCTCACCTTTGAATATAAGACCATCATGGACTCCCAGTTCATCTCGCATGCTGTAGTAAGGTGCAACCTGTGGTGGTGCTTTGGCTTTATCTTCTGGCCAGCCTTGAAGAATTGTGGTCTTAAGCAGTTGTAGGGTGTCATCTCGCTCACTTTCCGCACGGATTTGCTGAATCCTTTCTTCCCTCATTGGCAGAAATTGCACAGCATTCACACACTCAAATTCATCTTGAGATTTCTTGTCATTCAGGGGTGGATAGGATCTGCTCATCATGTCTGCCAGATGCATTGTAGTACCAGGTTTGTATTGAATTTCTATGTCATATGCTAGGCATCGCAACAACATGCCCTGTAACCGTTTTGGGGCTCTATCAATTGGTTTCTTGATTATGGTTTCTAACGGTTTGTGGTCACTGATGATAACTACATGTCGGGCAAAGGCAAATTGGTGCCATTTTTCTAATGAGTACACGATTGCTAACATTTCTTTTTCTATGGTTGCATACCGTGTCTCTGCGTCCGACAGCACCCTACTCGCATATGCTACTGGCCTGCCTTCCTGCAATAATGCTGCACCTAGTCCCTTGCCACTCGCATCACACTGAATGGTAAGCTCTTTGTTCGGGTCATAGTATGCCAAGATTGGTGCTTCAGTGATTAAAGCTTTAACCTCCCGAAATGCCTTCTCTTGGGGCTCCATCCAGTGCCACGCAATGTCGGTTTTGGTCAGCTGGCGTATGGGCTCAAGAACATTAGAGAGTTTTGGCAGAAATTTTGCCAGGTAGTTGACTGCGCCACAAAATCGCTGAACTTCTGATTTATCTTTTGGAGCCTCCATGTTCACGATTGCTTCTACCTTTGTGGGGTCTGGTTTTAGACCATCAGCAGTGAGGCGATGGCCCATGAAATCAAGTGTGTCGACCCTAAGTGTTAACTTATCTTGGTTTAGTTTAATGGACATCTCTTGACACCGTTCCAGGAGTCGTCGTAGATTCTGGTCATGGTCTGCAATGGCATCTGCCTTGGTGTCGCCAATGCCATAAATCAAAATGTCGTCGGCAATGCAGGCTACACCGGAAAGTCCTTCCAGGGCTTGCAAAAGTCGTTTCTGGAATATTTCGGAGCTAGCTGAAAGCCCGAAAGGTAATCGAGTCCATCTATACCTTCCGAAAGGTGTTGCAAAGGTGGTCAACTCACTAGATTCTTTGTCTAGAGTACAATGCCAATACCCATGGCGGAGATCTACTTTACTAAATACTTTGGCCCTTGTTAGGTCTGGTAATATGTCTTCTAATATGGGGAGCTGGTAGTGCTCACGTTTCATTGCACAGTTCAGTGCACGGGGATCAATGCATATTCGCAGCCCTCCCCCCTTCTTCACTCCAATTGCCATTTGATTCACCCAGTCTGTTGGTTGTTCAACAGGTGTCAACACACCCAGATCAACTAGTCTGTCCAGTTCTTTTTTTACTGGCTCTTTCAACTCAACAGGGATTCTCTTTGGTCCACGGACAACTGGGTCCGATTCAGATTTTAGGGTTAGATGTACTGTGCCAGGGAGGGTGCCCAGTTCTTCAATAAAAACATTTGGGAAACGGTCAGGTATGTCACAAGACACTTCATCAACAACTCTGACCCTCTCGAAACTATCATAATTCACAGTTATTAGTTTCATTTTCTCTGCTGCCTTTCGGCTCAGCAAGGGCGTTAACTCCTCTTGGACCACAACAAACTTCACTAAGTACTGCTGAGATGTTTTAGGATTAAGAACAATTAATTTGCATACCCCAAGTGCTTTCATCTTTCTCTTATTCCACATTTCTAGGGTAATGTTCACAGGGTCAACTGGAGTGTCACCAATTTGGCTTTTTGGAATAAGACAGACCGTGGCACCACAGTCAATTTGTAGCTTTAGAGGTTTAGAGGCTACAAGCATTTCACAATAAACTGGCTTACCTTTGTCAAATTTGACGCCATTCACATATGCATCAACTGGTCTCACCTTGTAAGTTGCCACATCTGAGTCAGAATCTGAATCATAGGGAGGAGTGTTCTGTGCAATGCAGTGAACTTGCTTGTTTTTGCAGACTTCAGACCCCTTCCAGTGATTTAATAGACCACAAGAATTACATCTTTTCTGCCAAGCCGGGCATTGCTCCCTCTTCAATGCATGGTTTTTCAAACAAAATTTGCATTTGGGCTGGTTGGATTGCTCGGCAAATTTTCCATTTTTCCTTTGGCGCGTTGTTCGGGTGTCGCCATGTGGTTTGCTTGCTGATTTTCCATACTTCGAAACAGCCATAATTTCCTCTTTTTTTGTTGTGAAAGCACCCATGTGGGTAGTGGCACTCTCAACACTCTTACAGATGTCTATGCACTGTTTCAAGTCAAGTTTGCGTTCCTGCAGGAGACGTTTTCGAGCGTGGTCATCACGAATACCCAACACAATGCGATCGCGCAACAGCGAATCGCTCAGACAGGTGCAAAAATTACAAGTTTTTCGAAGGCTCTTTAATTCGGTCAAGTAGGTGTCAAAGTTTTCTCCCTCCGATTGTTGTCGTTGGTTAAATTTGTATCGTTCGTATGTTTCATTAATGTCTCCAGCAAAATACTCGTCAAATTTTTGAATGATTGTACTGACCTTGTTTGGATTTTCGGATGTGGAAAATTCAAATACATTGAAAATTTCAAGAGCTTCTTCACCAATCGTGCACAGAAACGTCGCTTTCTGGTAACGCTCATTTTGTTGATCCAGTCTTGCCACAATGGAGTAATTTTCCCACATCTGTTTCCAGAGCTTCCAAGTTTTTGCTGTCGTTTGAGCCACATCCAAGGCTCGTGGCGGTTTGATGTTTGGCGTTCGAGTAGTTAGCGGGATTTTAAGGTCGAATCCCCAGAATCTGGATTAATTTCGTCTTCGTGATCACTCATTGTTGTGGTTTTACCGCTGCCACCATGTAAAGTAATGCTGATACTGTTCTTCAAAGTATGATATAATGTAAACACTAAATAACGCTAAATAACAAGCTTGAACTGAACAACGACTTAAACACTAACTGCCATGCAGCCACGCACTCAACTACAGGACCTAATGTCCTGTACTATATCTAGTACATCTTGTAACACCTGCATGAGCAGTTGTTAAGAAATTCTTTCATCTCCCTCATAGGCTCTATTCTGTATTGAAGTGCGCCATTGCTACAAACCAGCGAGGATCCAAACTGTTTGCTGTTCGCAACGGTGAATGTCTGGCTGTTAACGAGACTTTTAGGACGAATCTTTTGATTCACCGCTCAAACGACTGCAGTAGATGGAAGGGAAGTCAAAAGTTTGCCACTTTGTACAAGATAACAGGTAAGTGTTCTAAAATATGGATGTATAAGTTGGTTGTTTGAACAGTTTGGGAAGACATAGGGAGTCCAAGCTAATTATGAAATTGGATAGTGTAATATATTTAACGTCACATGACCAGATACTCACTATGGTTTCATCAACTTCAATTGCTTAAGATAAACGTAAAAAAATAAACTAACAGGATCTCTAACAGGAATCAAATATGCGACTTTATCTCTCGACTAACGGAGTTCCAACACCATGTTTATAGGAGCATAGATAAACAACATTTTCTATTCAACTTGCAGTGAGCAACCAATCTTGGGAAGGAGAGACATGACGTAATTTTTGAGGTGTGATACACCTATTCCATTTTAAAAGAGAATCCACCAAAATCATGACTCCAACAGGATTTGAATCTTCTGTGGTGTTCCCAATAATTGTCAGTACTTTTAGATTACCAAGTGACTTGAGTTATCTTTTTTAGGAAGAACGCTAGTATTTTGTTGGGTTTGTTCTTGTAGTTAGTTATTGTTGATCAATGCGAATTTGGTTTAATGAACAAATTGTTTACAACCTTCATAGAATGTCCTTGTAACATTTGTGCTTGGTCTGTCTAGAATAACCCTAGACATATTGCGCTCTCAAAATCATGAAAAGTTGCTCGTTTTAAAGCCCAAGAGTTGCTAAAGTGTTGCCCAAAAACCCAAAAAGTTGCCACTAAAACTTCAAAAGTTGCTACTTTAATATATCAATATTTATTATATTTCATACAAATATTATTAAATATCATCAATCATTGTTCTTTTTGGATAATTGGAACTTAAGAAAGTTCAATATATTAATCTGAAGTGTATATCTTGGGCACATATATATTATAAAAGGTTTGCACAGTTGCAGAACAAAACTTAATATATTAAATGCTCTTATGATGCAGCCAGGCCAAGAAAGCCTGGGCGACCAGGCAGTGGTACTGAACCAAAAATAACTGGGGACGAGGTGGG
The DNA here is from genome assembly GCA_024336925.2 of Zoanthus solanderi. NCBI lineage: Eukaryota > Metazoa > Cnidaria > Anthozoa > Zoantharia > Zoanthidae > Zoanthus > Zoanthus solanderi. The sequence goes on along the minus strand of JANCMA020527311.1, from coordinate 495 downwards.
CTTATGATATCCTCTCAACACCCGTACCCAGCTAGTATGCTAAGCAACAATATTTTTACAGAAATAGATGTTTCCTTTTCAAAATTTCAACCATATGTTAACTTTTGTGATTCTTATTAGACATATCAATACAAAGTTGCTCAAAAGTTGCTCAGAAAGCCAAAAGTTGCTTCAAACGCAAAAAGTTGCCGAGCACAATCTGTCTAGGCCTAGTCTAAAAACATCATTAAAATATTGTATTAGGTTTCAGGAATGACGATTTGCCCGTTACAACTTGAGATATTAGTTCAGTTTTTGGGCACCTGATAAGAGTAGCTATTTTATAGTTATTTCGGATGTCCAATCACTATAATTCTGTTGTCAAAGGCAATGAACATTAAACTGACTTGTATTTAAGAAATAAAACCGTGCCTTTATAGCTTGGTGAAAACCGAGGCGAACGTTTGGGAGAATTCGAGAGCAGATCAGTGAAAACCCGAGACGCAGTCGAGGGTT
>JANCMA020527204.1:0-10306 GCA_024336925.2 Zoanthus solanderi | reverse complement strand
CTTGGCGTGAAAGTCGAATTTGCAGAGGGAGGAAAACCGGAGTACCCGGAGAAAAACCCTCGGAGTCAGATTGAGATAGACAAATCTCAGCCCACATGCGGACTCGATCCCGGGTCGTAGAGGTGGGAGGCACGACTGATGACCACTACGCCAACCTGACTCCCCTCTTTGGCTGTCCCACACATGCAATAACATTTTGTTTCTGGATTGTCATTATAAGTCAATCACAAGGCAGCAAAATAGATTGGAATGAAAAATTGCATGGTTGTGGAAACATGCATTTGTGAAACAATTTGATTTGCTTTCTACATATTAAGTCAGGGCAGTTGGTAGATTGTTGAAAAAACTGAAAAATAGTGAGGAAATTTTTGTCAAATAGTGCAGAAAAAAAGGTCAAAAGTGCAAAAATAGTGTGGAATATTTGGGGTAAATATCCAATGCCTGATCAATTATTTTGTTTAACTTAATGTATATAATCAAATAAATGCAATTAGTAAATGCGGAAATCCAGGTGGAGGGGGGCCTTAAACCTTTGAAATTTAGAAGGGAGAAAGCCATGCAAGTAAATTTCAAAATCTAGGTGGAATGGGGGACCAAAAATATTGCCATCCGTCGAAGGGGAAGGGTGGATTTTTTTCTTGAATAACCAATGAAATATTTTGTGCCATGTGTAGCTAAAATTGTAAGTCAGTATTAATAATATTATTATCTTACTGATTATGATATCCAAAGTTTTACACAATAAAATACTTACTGCTAAAGTGCTTAAAGAATCTACCAGTCCCAGAGAATAATCACCAAGGACATCATTTATATTAATATTTGATCTGCAAAAAGTGAAGGTACATGCTAGTTATAAATTTTAAAAAAACACACATTTAAAACTGATTATGCGGTAGAAACAATATCAAACCTCATTCATGTTGTTTCTCTTTACTTCAAACAGTTTTTTGTGGCAGCTGTGAGTAATATCAACTTGACATGAATAGACTTTATGTCCACCCCCCTCCCCCCACAGTCCAGTTGTAATTGTTCAAAAGCCAATTTAATATCGTACTTACCCAGAGTAAAATTTAAAATAACTCATATTCTTTTTTCCACCTATTTACAGACTGTGATTTTAGGATCAACAAGATTTTGCCTATAGGAGATATAACAGTAATGATTTAAATGAACTCGCTTGAATTTTTGCTTAATCAAGGGTTAAAATTAACCATCATTTGAACAACCTAGCCCAGATCTATGGAATTGAGGCTCAAAGGGCCCAGGTCCTCCTTTTTGACTCCCAGATACTCCGTAGGAGTATCAGTGAGTTATAGCAGGGACTTTCTAATTTGCATAAAATTTTGTGAAACAGTGGTTATTGTTTTAGATTCTCCAGCCTGCTTTGCACGGTTGGTTTGTATATAAAGTGTCACAATCTCCAATGTTTACCAGTAACTTGTTTTTTATTTCATTTTACCGTTTAAGCAATTTTGAGTTCAATTCTTTGATTTGTTTAGGAAATTGGTTTAATTGTTTGCTAATGATTACTATTGCATATACATTCCTTCGAAAATTTAAAGCTGAACTGAGAATAGCAGAGGGAAATCTGGAATAACAGTAAACACTCTCACTCTTTGACATGCTGGAACCCTGTGGAGGATGCTTATTGAGTTTTGGTCTGAATTGTAACTCTTCTTGGGCACAGTATCTGTGAGTCGTCTCATTGAGACTTTGATTCCAAATATTTTTGCTGACCAATGCAATTAATAAAATGGTAATTGAACTAAGTGGAGTGTGATTTGGTTGGAAATCATACATGTGATTTCAAAATTGAACGAGTGTGCAGCGCAAGTTTGATTTGAAGTCACAAGTATGATTTCAGACCAAAATTGCACTCCAATCTGTTCAATTACCAATTAATTATATATCCATTCTGAAATCTTTTTTAAGCCAAAGAAACAAACAAATACATGTGTCACAAATATCGACTTTTAATGATATAGTGCTACAATCTGAAACTTGCAGCAATAATATAAAAAAATCAAAAAATTTTAATTTCCTGATCATATGTCATCCTTTTTGCATCAGTTTTTCCTGCACTCTGATACGCTCTTTCAACTTTTTTCTGCTGTATGATTGGTTGATCAAAATAGTGCGATTACAGACTCAAAATAGTGCAATTTATGCAAAACTCATAATGTCAGGAACCAATCTGCAAGTTGCAGGAATTAACAGATAATTCAGAGTGGATCTAATTAATTTATTAATTAAGGATCCCATGCAGTGCCCAAAAAAACAACAACAAAAAGATTGAATAAATTAAAACCTAGTTGTAAAGCAAACTTGTGTTTTCCTCTCATTTTTTTACCGTTTAAGTGCCTATAGATCAAAACATGCCTGATAATCTAAAAATACTGTTTGTCTTTAATATTTAGTAACTAGTGAAAAGTTTTAACAAATACTCCGAAAGAGTGCAGTAGACACACGTCATCAAGTAGATTTCGGGATCATTGTGGACAGTCTTTGAAATGTCTTTTGATTTGCATTTGAATGAAAAGTTTTCAAAATCGCCTAACAGCATTATAATTGCAGCTTAACTCCTATATTATAGGCATGCATCTACTCGCAAAATGACGTTTTCACACTGCTGTTAATCACTACCTGAGACGAAAATAGAAATCTTCTCGGAATAAAAGAAGATATGAATGTACTATGAAATCCTACTTCCAAACTGAAAAAGCTAACTCTAAAATAAAACGTGGGAAGCTGCTTTATAAAATCTACACTGACTAATCATAAACATTTTCAATAAACAATTTTAAGGGTCAAGGATATTTATCGACAGTGGTAAGCTTATGGCTTCAGCTAGATTATTTTACCAAAAAGAAAGTTTAAGTTTTACTTACGGATTATCGTAATCTGGTCCTCTCCCCGTACAGTGAATTGGATCTAATTCGTCTTTTGGAAAAGCAAATTTCATATAATTGTCGTAACCGAAATAAAACATACGTCTCGCTTCTTCACGAAGCCTTAAGCGTTCCGAGTCAAGAAAATACGAGTATTTGGTCAAATTCCCAGACCAGTAACCATTACTTAGTTCAACACTTGTAAACAGATGAATAAAAAGGGAAGAAAATGTGAGAAAGCAAGTAGTCCGTGTACACATCTTGCATCTTTCACAAATTTTGTTCAACTTCTTGTTACTCACATGAGTAGTAATATATACAAACAGTGACGCACCAATCAGAAGGCAGTACGTGCTGTGTCGTGACCTTCATTTTCCTCAACTAAAATAAAGTGAAACCGCAAACTTGTTCTGTAAGTAGATTCACTGAATTGAAGAATGCTTTATAGTTGTACTGAAAGACCCATCAGAAGAGAAGCAAGTACCATTAAAATGAAGAAGTCTTCCTTTGTGTGCACGCTGCTGAAACATGTGAGCCCAGATTGGATGTTGTTGTGTTTTCGGTTCGAATGCGCGCTCTCATTGGCTAAATCAAGGTCACGTGGATAAGTTCAACTCAAATGTTACCGATTAGTGCTAACCCAGGATTGTTTTTTTAATCCATTTCCTGTATCCTACCTTCTATAGTTTGCTTTGGACTGTAATTATAAATTTAACATGTTTCTTTATTGGTAAAACTGAACAGATTTTTTTAAGCATCACAAAGCTTTACTTCTGGAAAAAATAATCTTTGAATATTGTCTTAATCCAGGATTAAGTTAATCAGAGTTTTTGTGTGACAGGGCCTAGGTCAACATCTTGAAAATTAATTGTTGACTAGCCGGTAAACATTGCTGTCGCGCTGTCATGTTTGAGAGCTGGAAAATTCGGCGGGAAAATTGGTGGACGCGCGCACTAAAAGTTTATTTTTGCAATTTTGACTGTTTTTATTAAAAAAACAAAAACAGAGCACCCAAAAAAACGTTTTTCTCATCTTAAGGAAGTTTAAATTGGAGAATTCCTTGTAGAGAAAGACTCCATAAACACTCAAAACGCCACAAGTACTGCTGTACGCTTGTATCTCCTCTCTCATTCTTGTAATAAATTGTTTTGTTTCAATAATTGTGTTATGTATTGTTTATGCTATTATAACAAAACACTTGATGACTGCTCCCTCAAAAAAATTCTTCAAAGAAAATGCCCAAAGTAAAAATTCCAAAATTGGGAAAAAATATTGTACGCTGCACATTTACAGGGAAAAAAAGGCCGGTCTAAAAAAATATCTTTCTAGTTCGCCTGTGTGAATAAAACATTCTTGCATGAACTGAATCAGTTCCAAGCCCCTCTCAAAAATCAAATGGTCCGCCCCTAAATAGACAACATGCTTCCGTCCATTAGTCATCAAAATTTCTTACTGAATATACATGTTTAATTTAGTCTTTTTAATTTGTTTTGTTCGCAGTTTCTTGGCTTATTTACGTGTCACTGTCAGTGGGCTTTAAGTTTAACCCTAGAAACGACGGTCGAACGGACCCCCGCCATCCTCGATGTTTTTTGGTCTCAAATCTAAATGCCGTGACCAATTGCCAAAAGCTTTAACACAACTGTTCTTTGATAGACATCATCATTGATGGCGTCATCACAGAAAGTGACGAAAGTTGGATTTTTATAAAACTCTTGTAGAATTTTTTCTAAAAATTGAAAAATAATCATTACTTTTCATTTTGTTTCCAGTATTTTGCATCTTTATCACATAAAACGGTATTTCCTATCCATTTCTTATAATATCTCTCAATTTTAAACAAAATCTCAAAAATCGAAAATGAATCCAAGATGGCGGCCATCATCATTTATAAGCCTTGGTCACCATGGTAGCACGATAATTGTCACGTGATTTGTATTAAATGAAAGCTCGATGTCCAATTAACTTTCCTGCCAAATCTCAAGTCGATCGGTCCACCCATAACAAAAATCTTGGGGAGTGGTCCAGCCAATCCCCCCCTGGAGGCTATATGTATGGCTAAAAGACTTCAAGCTTGAAGGGTTAACGCTAGCAAATAGAATAGAGAAATACACGCAATTAAAAGTCTCAATGAGACGACTCACGGATACTGCACGAGAAGAACTACAATTAAGACCAAAACTAGCATTTCCCACAGGCACAGGGCCGGGTACGATACTCGTTCACTATTCGTGTCAGGGTGAGAGGGTTATGCCAGATTTCCTCAGCTTTTCTCAGTTCAGCTTCAAATTTTTGAACGAATATGCATCAACAACAGCAAACAATTAAACCAGTTCCCTAAACGAATCAAAGAACCGAACTCAAGATTGCTTAAACAGTAAAACGAAAGGAGAACAAGTTTCAGTAAAACTGTTAAACATTGCGGATCGAGACACTTTATATACAAACCAACCGCGCAAAGCAGGCTGGAGGATTCTATTGCTTCACAAAATTTTATGCGAATGAAAAAGTCCCAGCTATGACTCACTGCTATTCTTACGGAGTATGCATGAGTCAAAAATGAACTGCTTGCAGGTATATGAAGCAAATTTACAGGAAAGTGGTATTCCGCTACTATCAGGCTTAACATTCTTTTATTTTTTATTAAACTCAAGGCAGGAGTTTACCCAAAGCACTGTATTGTGTTTGTGCGACAGAGCAAACCCCCTTTTCTGTTGTCTCCCAAGATATATATGTATGAAAGATCTGAAAAATTGTCAGTTTCGTTCCCTACCCTCCCCCTCTCCCACTCCCTTAGGGAGCCGATGATGTGCAAGTAATAAATAAAATAAAATTTAGTTTATAATTATCAAAATATAATTATTATTTTAAAAGTCATTACAAACGTACTAAAACTTATTGCGTTCGACGAAGGAGAACGCATCCTAATCTTGCCGTTGCTCGCGGGTTCAGGCTTGATGCTATCCTGTTTTGAGAATTTTCGTACGGGCGACCGTCTTAAAATGCCTCGATTTCATGCGACCATGGTGTCTTGCTGACTAATATCGATCAGCTTCGTTTTTCTACTTCGTCGGTGTGGTTGTTTTTTGGAGGAGAGTGAAAGTTTGTTGATTTGTTTTAAAAGCTATTGCACAGAAATATGAGTGGAGTTATTTACATCGAACGCACTCCCCTAATTTCCAATTATTACTAGTATAAAGATATAGTTTCCCACAAAAATTTGTTTCATTACCCTAAAAAAAAAACGTTCCAAGAATTGAAAACTCAGCCCCAGTCTTCTGTTGAATGATCGTGAGGGTTGATATCGGAAGAAAATTATTTGCGTCATACATACAGACTCATAGGTCATTTACACAACTTCACCTTTGAAAATTACAGCAAATGTGATCTTTAATGGCGGAGTAATTCAAAAACATAAACAGTGGTTCGAGAAGCCGAGAACCAATAGAAAGATGAGTTGCACTCATTCGAGCGAGTATGCTTTGAGCGACATTGTTGATCACTTCAAATTACCACAACTTGTAACCGCTGTAACTGGATTTCATGCCGAAAACAATGAACAAGACTTTTCGTTTTCTTCTGGCCAACAGATGATAGTGCACGCATTACACGAGAATGGAAGTGTCTTAGCGCGAACCTTTAGCGATGAACCACAAGAAGTTTACATTTCTACGAGTTGTGACCAATTGGTTGAGTTACGGCCTAATGGCACCAAAGATTTATTTGACGATTGTCAGTACAACTTTCAAGAAATCATGGCTCATTTTCAATTTCCCTTGCTTGTTCAGTTTGTAGACTTTCAAACAGACAATGAAATTGTAAATTTGTATACACAAGTACTCAAACTAGAAAAAATTATAAAAGAAAAAATGGTATTATGCTCAACTGTGCAAAATAACAAAGTATTTCTCCACGTAGTTCCTAAAAGTTTGGACATTAGTGTTAGTGTAAACCAACACAATATGAATAGCTTTGAGAAAACAGCTCGCATCACAAAGGCGAAGAAAGAACCCTTTTATGAAGAGTTAAAACTAAGCAAAGTTAGCGATTACATGACTATGCAAACATATAAAAGCGAAGAACGCAGTGAAATGGAAAATTTCTCCCCGACAAATGCACAGTCAAGTCACACAACAAAACAAAGCCAACCAGCAACGACGACTAGTTTGCTTCTAAACTTTGAAGACGATCCTGAATACGAATTACCTTACTACAACTACACGGACACTCTTAAAAGACTTCCTCTTCCGGATGAACAGACCCGCTGCAAAGAAACGAATGTATTTCAATTTGGTTCTGTATCAGAACGTGAGCAAACGGACATTTCAAAACTGAGCGTGGCAGAGGTGACCGAATTATTGTTTTCTCACAATATGGGTGACCTAGCTGAACGTTTCAAAATGGAAGAGATTGATGGAAGTATGTTGAAGGACTTGGATGAAGAATCACTAAAAGCGCTTGGTTTGAACGCATTTCAAGCAAAAAAGTTATTGAAGTTGGCTCGAGGATGGAAACCCAAGGTAAACAAACAGGAGCAATTGCTGGTAACAGAAGTTTAGTCTGTTTATCAGCGACGTGCCGGACCAAAGGAATCTCCTGTTCGGTTTATGTGAAGAATGAAACTCCCAAAACCCTCTTTCACGGTTGAAAAGACAGCCAGAAAAGGTTACCGATTTTTGACTGTTTTTTTCCACAGGAGTTTAGTTTTTTAACCGTAAACTGGTTTTTGATTGGATTGATTACTGCATGGTTCTGACATGGCTCGTTCTATATTGTTTGGATGTATTATTAGCAAATAAAAATAAAACGCAAAAGATACAAATGGTGTTATTTGTCTTGAGATTGTATACTGATGGAAAAACACAACAAAAGTTTTTATTCTTAAGCTCAACATGTTTCGGCATATCTTATGCCATTGTCAAGAGTGCTTTACAAAGTTCGCTACAGGCTATAAATATACAATTATAAATGATTGATAGTTAAAAAAAATGTGATATGCAATAGTCGTGGTTGCTAATTTAAACAGCTATCTAATTTCGTTATGATCGTCAGAACTAACATTAACGACAAAACACTTTGAATAGCTATCTAATAGTAATAGAAATACAAAGTTAAACTAAGCAGTCAGTTAACCAGATAAACTAAAAGTTAGAAAATAATTGCTGCTTTCATGTGTTTTACCTGAACATCGAGTTTGGGTTTTAAGTTGTTTATGTAAAACGCTTCTTTAAGTTTTAGGAGTATAGGGGATTTAACTGTATCTAGTATTTTAAAACAGTGAGGAAAATATTTTTCTGAGCTGCTGTTAGATTGTTGAGATGTTTAAAGATGTGTGATTTTTATCCGTTGACATGTGCTACTCAATCCTTGTTGAAAAATGGCGAGTAGACTTACCAATATAACGGGAATTACATCCCGCACAAGTGAATTCATATACAACATAGGATTTTGGAGCATCGGGAATAGGATCTTTAAAATTAAAAAAGTTTTTTTATTTTGAAAGAAGAGAAAACTAGTCTCATTCTAAAATCCGAGCAATAGTTTTTACATAACGTTTTAATTTTTATATTGGCAAGTTTAGAGAAGTTACCGATGAAAGGTAATCTGAAATAAGAACGAAAATTTGTTGAGTTGTTTTAAGAGAGGGCGTCGCCGTCAGCCTTTAGTATTGCTGTTTTTGTTGAGATATTGTTTTACGGTGTTATCTATTACATGAGCGGAAAATGAGTTGCGTTTAACTGTTACAGTTAAATCATTCTTACAAAGGCCCCTTGTCCATGAATGACAAATCGTCGGCAGATCGAAGTAAGCACGCCAACAAATTTGCCAAATACACAGTGCCAATGTACAGTTCTGTGATATTGACAAGGTTTAAGCCTTCTTAGCCCTTTATGATGAGCTCAGGCACCCAGCAAATGGCCAAAAACACAAAAAAATTGTGTCATTTCTAATATTTAGGCATTCAAAACTACCGTGTTCTAAATTAATTAGATTATGGCGGGCATGGTCAAGTGATGGACTGTTATGTGTCATCATACAGACATTCTATATCCAGTCTCCCATTATTTATTTTTGAGTTTTAAAACACCCATCCCTTCTGCCTAAAGTACCTTGTTTTCTTACATTTTCTGACGTATGTGCTACCTTAAGGGGGCATATGTCAAGTGCTGGATTTGACGTCAAATCAAGAAGTTGCTTTTCATTTTTACTTTACAAATACACCCACCAGGTGAAACATGTGCATTTTTGAAGACCCTAGAGAGAAAACTGGAAAAAAATTGTTCTTGATTTGATGTCACTCATAACTCTCCCCAGATTCCCCAATGTGCAGTCACAAACCAGTCCAAACTGAACTTCAACAAAGCATAGAAACTATGATATCTTATAAACCAACTCCAAAAAAAATTGTGGCAAATTATTTCACAAATTACACTTTTAGCATGCAAAAAAAAAAGTTTTTGATGTTAGGTGTACGTTAATAATATGACAAAAAGTTTGTTTTCGTGGCTTGTAAATTTTATAACTTTATCCTCTGAGTCTCTGACAAGGTTTCCAAAAAGTTTTGGTTTCTAATTTACACCTACTGTACAAACACTTTTTTCACCTGTCTAGTGAGTGTAATTCAGAATTGAGATGTGTCTCGGCCAAAGAAAAATGTCCGCATCCAATCAAATGGTACCTGGAACCTCAGTCGCCAGCTTCCCAGCTTTGTTAAGTAGGCTGATCTCCATAGAAACCATGACTTAAATCCTTGAAGCTTGGCAGTAGGAAAGTCTGCAAGCCCCTGATATTCCCCAACATATGCTAACATCCCAAGGTTACGCCAGGAAAATTCCTCGACCTCTGCATGCCTCCCTTGGGCATAGAGACTGAGGGCCTTGGCAAGATAGAGGCCTTCCTTTTCAGCCACTTGCGCTGTACATGGATGTGAATTATTCTCAATGGATGAACAGTCTCCTATAGCAAACACATTCCCATCTGCTACACCTTTCACTCTTAGATAACCATCAACAATGAGCTGCTGTGCTTGGTTTTTGGGAAGGTTGAGAGAAGCTTTAAAAGATTAGAGGGGAAAAATTATAAATTTATATTCAGGAAATTATTTGTTGAGAGGAGTTATTCTGGGTTGTTCTTCAGTTGGTGCAGGGTTTGGTGGAGCTAAGGCCAGATGTGGGGTTGCATGAAGTTTGGATATCCTGCAGGAGGGTATAGTCAGGCCTTTTTCCTTTTTTTTTAGCAGTATTCTAGTTATGTCTGTTCAGATATCTATTTGCTCTTGTGCTGTTTCTAAATAAATACATTTTAGAATTGTTTCTTTTTTATAAAATGGTGCCATTCAGGCCTAAAATATATATATATATGGTTTTAAAAACGTTTTCGGAGTTGCTCTCCTTCCTCAGTTTATATATACAGTA
>JANCMA020527097.1:0-10306 GCA_024336925.2 Zoanthus solanderi | reverse complement strand
GGACCCCCCTAGCAAAAGCTCGCGCTTCGCGCTCGCTAGCCCCCCCAATCACAAAATCGCTCCGTGGTCCCTGAAAAAGTCCAAAAAAACAGGTCCAGTGGTACATTTGGGTTTTCCTAAAGCTATTTATCCCAAGTATCCACTACAGTTACGTTCTGGAAAGTTTCAAGATTGAGCACACCAAGAAAGGTAATAGGAAGCGGGATATACTCGGTTCCAAGCTAGATCTAGTCAATCAACTTAATGGAAACTGTCCCCCTGAGACACCGTTAGTGCAAGCACAGAAAGCAGGTATCTGATAATCCTGCTCGAATGCAGAATGTGGGGTCCACCTACCCTACAAAGGTGCAGGGGCAGACCATGGTAAAGATCACAGGTGTGTTTTTTGCAAGAAGTGTGAACTGCGGCCAAAGTGAACAAGGGAAATAAATCCGGAGACGGGATAATAAAATCAATATAGTTATTAAAAAGATGAGCTCTTTCTTCAATCTTCAACAAGGTTATACCCTAGTCAGGAAAATACTAAAAAACGTCATTGCTGTTTTAAAAAGATAACACAAGAAAGGAAATCAAAAATCGCTAGTTTGTTTTGGTGGTTTTCGTGTGATAACAGCCATCAGTGCAACACTCAGAGTGGCACTCTGCATGGCGTCCTGTTAACGTTTGTTTTTTGTATTAACTTTTTTTAAAAAGGCTACACTATGTCAGTAGGTCTCAAGGAGTACTAGTCGTGTAACAACAGCTTTAGTTTGACTGCTCGTATGAAATAACATTTAATAACTTTGTAAGGGTGGAGCAGACCAGGGCTATAGGCACCTTGGTGCTTCACTTATGAATTAGATGACCTCTCTAGCAACAGAAGCTCAGTTACTTCTGTTCCTGCATACTGAAACCCCAAACCTGCTCAAGTCATAAACCTCTCCCTTTTCGTGTATTGAAAATATCTCATTCTGTACCAAAAAAGGAAAATGTAAAGTTACACCTTGTGATAAGTCATGGATTAACTCTTTTAACCCAAGACCCAAAAAACTTGCTAAAATTGACCCAAATGCAGCAATTCTCCAATTTCTACCCTTTACTCCCAATACAAACATTGAAACTGATGAACCTAAGAAAAACATTCAGCTGAGCAACCAGGAGAAATACGAAACTATCCAGCTTTGAAGCTAAGAAAATCATTTCCATCTCTGTTTATCAAAAGCTGAAACGTTTCTAAAGAAAAGGATTTCCATCAATAAAAAGCAAGAACAAGCAAAGAAGTTTTGCAGTAGCTTGTATTTCACAAATGACGAAAGACAGGCTAATAACACCTATACTCTTGGACAAAGAGAAAACAAAACCTGGTATGAGGTATTAATGCTCACTTGGACAAAAACTAAGCTTATCTATACAAGAGAAAAATCTCTTGATAAAAATCCAAAAACTGATGTAATTACAACTATTAGAAATTTTCTGCGTAAAACAAAACCATGGGTAAAAGCTCCAATTCAAGTTCAGTATGGCATGGAAAAGGAAAAGGAAGCAAAATGTAGGAACGCAATATTATTAGAAAAAAGTCACCATGGTTTATCTTTAGAGCAAATTGGTCTTACTGTGAGCACGAGACATGCTTGGCTTGGAGCAAGCCTGGATGGCATTCGAAAATGTAACTGTTGTAAACCAACTGTTGTAGAGATTAAATGTCCAATTAATGGTAAGGATCTTGACCCTAAATCAGCCTTTCTTCTAAGGACGTTGGAGGAAATATAAATTCTGTTGAAAACCTTGAACTGAATGGCTCACGCAATTATTATTATCAAACAGAAACAGAAATGGCTGTCTCTGAGCTCCTGTTATGTGACTTTGTGATTTACACAAAACAAGGGTATACTTATTGTCCAAATAGACTATCATAAACAGTTCTGGGAAGAGGTTATGGCAAAAGTTAAAAAATTCTACAAAAACAATTAATTCCTGCCCTGTTTTTACAACCGTCAAACACAAATTCATCACAATCAGAGAAATAAAATTCATTAGAAAGTACTGATGAATATAAAATTCAATTTAGTGGCAATGAGTGCCATAAAACATTAAACATGAACCAATCATTTGAGACAACAAATGCCAAATCTTACCAAAAGCAGCAAGATTTACCTGTCTCAAGTGAGAAAGACAATGCAACACCAACAGTTAATCCCCCTGAGTTGAGGGAGTTTTTGAGGAAAAAAGAAACCTTAAAAAAGATTTTATTGGAAAGGGTTGTAGTGACCTAAAACAGTTTTCTTTGACCAAAGCTACAACTAAAACTTTACAAACACTTGGAATGCTAGATGAGGACCTCCAAGAGGAAATTGATTCAGGATGGGTCTAAATGTAGCAAAGGGAATGTCGGTTGTTCATGAACTGTTAGAAATGTTTTAGGCTCAGTCAAGTAGTTTACAAAATATTTTCTTATCTTTCAAAATATTTTATAATAATTACAATAATTTTTTATTAGAGTTATAACACAACTATACTATACACACTATTTGCTATGGCAGATACAACTTTTTTTCAATAGCTAAGAATATTTCCCATATCAAATCACTCGGTCAAAGTAATTTATCCACACTAAGCATTCACTCAGATCAATAAGGTAAAATATTTCATTATTATAAATTAACAATAAAAGATTTTTGTTGTTTGCATTTAAAGATCTCACTATCAATTTTTTCCAATTACTTATAGCAAGGGCAAGTAAAATAAGCATGATTAAAATGCTAAAATGAAGTTGGTTGGAGTTGATTGAATTATAAGAAATACTTGTAAAATTTTCAAAAAAGGTTGTATTTGATAATTGTGACACCTAACTAATTGATTTTGTTGTATGTTGCATAAAGCTGGACTAAGAAATACAATTCTGTCCAACATGGGACTAAAGAGAAGTAGTTTCTCCGCTGGACCTGCCGAGATCGCCAGCTACAAGTGAGTTGTCAAGAAAAAGAAAGCTTTCGGTCACCTCCATCAACACACCTGGAAAGTTTCTGCAAATCAAACAGTGCAAGAGTTTAAAGAAGAGTCCTTTATTGTTAGCCGGGAAGAGTTATCCCTGAAGAAACAGAATATAGGGGTGCAAGTGTCAAGCAAGAAGCACCTGGCCAAGAAAGAAAAGATGGAAAAAGCTACAAAGAAGGAAAGCCATATCGCTAATGCCATAGCTAAGTATCAATAGGCACACCATCCTAAAGGTGAGACACTTCCAACTAGCACACAAGTTTTTAGAGTAAAAGATCTGTTTGAAGAAGCAGGCTTCTCATTGACATCTTCTACCCACATGAACCAATTGATCCCTTTTGTGTTGGAAGAGGAATATAAATCAATGTCCAAGGAAACACTTGGTAAGGTACTTTGCACTTTTTTGTTGCCCGTTTTACCATAGCTTTAGTTTCTCAAACAAGTCTAGCCGATTCTACAATATATATAAATGAAATGAAAACAAAAAGCTTCAATATATATTCTGATGAAATTAAAAGGAATGAGGTGCTTGATATTCCTTAAAAAATACTTTCCTGTGTGAGTTTCTCGCTTTTTTTTCTTTCCCGTGTTAACTAAAGTGTAAAAAAGTTGTCTACACAAATCTTCTAGAGAAACTGTTACATTTGCCACATAGGTCAGTTTGTGTTAGCACCTTCGAAACGTTAGATTTTGTGCATTCTTTAGCTTAAAATTCTGTTTAATAGTTTATTCTATCACATATCTGGTGTTATTCTTTGAGTAACACTCAAAAAATGTGATTAAATGCAGTACTGAAGTCCGACCAGTTTTGAACTTCCATGGACGACTTTGTTAAATTTCGAAACATGCTAGTTTGTTTAGACGTGTTTAGACAAGTCGTTACAGTACATGAATCTACACTTGCATTTCGTGAATGAAGAAAATTACTATGAGTTCAAACCTATTTCGACTTGGCTTTACATGGAGCAATGGTTCAGATGGTGAACCAACCAATAAACGGAAAAAATATGGAGAAGGAAGCATTCAAGTAGGTGAAACTTCAACACAGTCGAAAGGTTCTGACAAGGCTACTTCCTCAAGTTCATATGAGTAAGAGAACAAAAAAAATTCTTAGAAAGATGGAAAAATATTATTCTTGGCTGGAACATGATGACATTAAAAATGAAATTTTCTGTTCATTGTGTAGAAAATACCCCGAGGTTACCGATCACACAGGCTCGTTTTTTCTTGATACGCAGAGCTTTAGACTTCAGAACATACAAATACATAGTAAGCCTCGGGAACACTGGAAATGTATAGAGGCAGACGAAGCAGCAAGGAATCCAGACAAAGGAATACTTCAGAATGTCCACAACATGAATGAACAATTACAAGAGAAAATGTTGAAGAAGCTAATTTAACACAGCATATTACTTAGCAACCAACGACTGTCCAATGAGCGAGCAATTTTGCATCTCTCTTTAAGCTGCAGATCAAAACCTCAGTTGATCTCGGGGATTTCTACTTAAATGACAAATGATGCAAAGACTTCCTGGAAAGTATCAGTGCTGTACAACATTCAGCAGTACAGGAAACCTTGAATAGTAAACGACCACGGTCCTTGTCACTGATGGCAAATGTTAGCACCAAGGAGTTGGAGCAAATCTATGTGAGGTATCTGGATCAGGGTTCTGTTAAAAAAAAGTTTCTAAAACTGTATGAAGTAAAGTATACCACGGCCAATGGGATCATTTCCACAATTGGGGGAAGCTACAAGCAGGGGTCAATGACTGGAAACAGGCCCTAGTTCACATAGGTACTGATGGTGCATCCGTTTATCCTGGAAGACGCAACGGCATCGTTGCAAAGTTACCTCAAGAGATACCCTGGCTCACTGGTATACATTGTGTAGTGCACAATTTGGAACTGGCTGCTCTCCATGCATTAAAAACTGAGGCAAGTTGAGTATAGCTAAACGAAGCATCTGAATCTGTCAGTCTGGGATATTTTGCACTTCTCTTTGATTTATCCATCTCGAAATTGCACTCAATTTTTTTTTCCGGAAGAAGAACGAAATTCCCAAAGACGTCGACATCAGGGGAGCCCGGGCGGCAGTAACTATGACTCTCTTAGTCTTACTCCCGCGGGAGTAAATATGACTCTCGGTTGTTTTCATCGGAATCTCTCCTAAGGGAGTAAATGTTCCTGGTGAAGTAAAGGAGGTGCTTAAAGGAATATACAAGCATTACAAGTTGATGATACTTTAATCGGGAACCCTGCACAATTATCTGTTGCAGACAAACCTTTATTTCAAGCTAGGCCATCAGGGGTTATAGGTGAACAACGCCATCTTGCATATTTAATGTTTGACAAAGCTGTAAAGTTATCTCAAAATCAAAAGTGCAAGGTTCACACCCAGAACAAGTTTCTTTTAAAGAATTGATAGAGCATCTGAGGAATGGAGATTTAACTAAAGAAGACTTGCAACGTCTTCTTAATTGGCAACCATCAGCCATGGCTAATCTAAATGAATTTGGGAAGGCAATGAGACTGTTTCATGGACATGAATTTTAGCTACTTATAATTATGACCAACAATTAGAACTTCATCAACCAATTGCTCAAATTAAAAATCGTCATTCCTCTACCGTTGCAAAGACTAGTCCTTCTGAAGAAACGTGCGGATTAGTTTCAACCTTGTTTCTAGCTAGAGAAGCTTCTGTGATGTTAACTGTAAATTTGTGGCCAGAGGTTGGACAGTGTAATGGAGTAACAAGAAAAGTAATAGATGGTGATGCAAACAACCACTCACCACCGAACCTGCCTATTTTAATTTTTTTAATTTTATTCGCTTTGCCGTTAACAAAATATAACAATACAACACAAAAAAATTTAAAAGGACAATAATATCTCGGAAGGGCACCCGCAACAGCCATGCGGCCAATTACTGCGGACCCAGTTCAGTTCAGTTTGACCGTTACACAGGACCATCATGCACTGAGACAGCAATTGCCATTAAAATTTGCAGGGGCAATAACTACATAAAAGCCAAGAACTAACTCTCCAAAAGTCGTGGAACAATATTGGACAAAGTGAAAACCGCTTGAGTAAATTAGCCGATATAAAATCAATTTTAATAAAGAAATAAGTTCCATTTCTTGTGTTCACCAGCAAGATAATGCAATAGAACAAGAAAGATCATTATACATAATATGCACAATGTACATTTCTCTAATACGTATTAATTTCTTTAACGTACCCATTTTTTGTTCTTTGTATTTTTTTTAATTAAAATAACAAACATAATAGAATGATAATTAAATTGACTATTTCTATTACAAATTTCCTCCAAAATAAAATACAATTTCTGTGGGAAGTGTAATTGTATAACTTAACATATTGCACTTTTCATTAGGAAAAAAATCACTAGACAACAATGTCTTCAAGTCATCAAAACGAAAATACAGTTAACTTACTGAGAATACTAAGTTGCCTTTAATTATTTTCCTATGAAGCCATTCTGAGAAAATAAGTAAATATGCTATGATTGCCTTTTTTGCTATAGATGGTAACAAGTCTTTCAAAGAACCGAAGTTAATTGCAAAAGGAATCGTTCTCACGGATTCTAACGAATTCCTTTATCCCTTTTTTCAGAAAGCGATCCAATGCTACTAGAAATGCAGTGATCCACATATGGGACAAAGTGATAGAGAAAATCGAGAACTCAAAGAGCTATTCCATGAAAAGTCTGAGTGTACAAAATTACTTAGGAAACACCATGTTGGGGACTACAGCATCCACAACCTTTGATAAAGGACAATCTGATGTTAAAGAACTCAAAGGACCAGATCTTCTGCAAATTGCTGACAAAAAAGTTAATGTGCAAGATTTTGAATATGTTGATTAACTCAATATTTACTTTCAATGTCAGATTAAATCATACAACAGAAAGATTCCACACAACATCACTTCAAATACTATTAAAAACCCATCATGTGGTGCTACCCAGAAGGTGAAATCTTGCAAGAATTTTACAATTAGTATTAGTTCTAAAAAAGATATAATAAACATAGAAATGATGAACAGCAATCCAATAATAATTATTAATCCAACAACCCAATTATTTTAAAAGTTGTTATTGTTATTTTTTGTCTTATCTGGCGCTATTCATCTTCCATTTCACTTAAAATGTCAGTAAGTTCTGTCCGTTATTTCTTTTAACATATAAAAAGCTGTAACAGAAATTGTTTTACTAAAACCTGATGAAGACTGGTAATGGTCAGTCGAAATATTGTATAAACGGCCAAAACTTCACTCACGTTGTAAGGTCAGTCACTGCAAGTCTTTTTGACAATATATTTTGAAATTATTTCCAGCTAATCGAGATCGTCTGATCCAAGGTCAGCAAGTGTATTGATCGTCCACAGTTTTGTACTGGTTTTAAACCAATTTATTGAGTTTAACAATTAATATGTTTTAAAACCATCGATCTGGATTAATCTGATCAGCTTACATCTTTTAGTATCATGAGCAATGACATAAATACATGGAGATCATGAATAGGACAATTAAATTCTATACATCATAAAGATTCTCGAAACAAAGTCTAGAAAGCGCTACCAAAAACAACGACGAAAAAAGCTGATGCCCTGCAAAGAATGGCTATGAGCAGCCCAAGAACCAAAAGATTAATGGCACGACGAGGCGTTACCAAAACACCGATTGAACAAAAAGAAACCATAACTTTGAAAGCATTGGCTGCTGATATTTCTAAAGGGCTGAGTCGTGTAAAAAAGAGTGGAAACAACATTAAAAACGCAAGAGTAAAAAAGTCTCTGTCAATGAAAATTGGCTTTCTTGAAAAGGTGATAAATAACAGACACAAGAGTGTCTTAGGAGACATTCCTAGCTGGCAGTATATGAACAGAAAAGTGAGAAGTGATGCTCTCTCTGACGACGATAGCCAGGCGATCTATGATTACTGGATGCATCAGGCCAGCAGACCAACTGGAGATAAGAATGTTAAAGTTAAACAGCACATCAACAAAGGGCAAAACATAAAACACACCAAACACGTCTTAGAGAAAACCCAGTCCGAGGCTTACAACAAATTCATGGAAATACTGCTAGTTATAAAAGTATCACTGTGAAAGTTTCAAAGCCTTAATCCCAATTTTGTGAAAAAGGCTAGAGAAAGAGACCACAAATCTTTTTTGTGCAGAAAACATGTTGAAATGCAAATTGTATTCTACGCTTATGTTAATACAGGAAAGTCCAGATTAAGGACCAACCCAAGGATTGAAAGGCGTGAAACTTTGCGCATCTCAATTTACAATTCTGTTGTTTTATGTTGCAAAAGAAATCAGTTTGCAAGTGTTATGGTCTTCCTGAAGGTTGATTTTTTCCATTTATGGGCAGAGAGGTAAGTTCCTACTTTTGTATTTTGTACATTAGTAGTTATGCGATTTAATTTTGTATCAAGCTAATGTTTCATTTCACAAGGATCACTTTTGCGAAGCTGAAAATAACAGTAGTTTTGCTCACTTGACGCCACTGTTCACACACGTGTAGGTGACGTCCCTTGAATAGATCCTGTTTCTAATTTATTCTTGAGTAATTCAGAGATCAAAAGCACAAA
The DNA here is from genome assembly GCA_024336925.2 of Zoanthus solanderi. Taxonomy (NCBI): domain Eukaryota; kingdom Metazoa; phylum Cnidaria; class Anthozoa; order Zoantharia; family Zoanthidae; genus Zoanthus; species Zoanthus solanderi. The sequence continues at coordinate 1,717 of JANCMA020527097.1, read as the reverse complement.
AAAATTAATAAAATAAATTAATATTAATGTCATACTAAATGCATTCTTAAGTATTTAGGTTTTCTATGCTTAAATACCTTTCAAAAATCGCTTAAAAATGGCATGTAATTGTTCATTGAAGCTTCGCAGAATATAATGAATCATTGCCAATCTATTCTGGAATTTCAGCTTGATTTGCTGTAGGTTTTGCTCAATTCAAATTGGAAAAGCAACAAGCTTCTTTTTTATCAATATTCATGAGTAAAGAGTACAGTTCTCTGAAAAAATGTTTAATATTTGTATTTCAACAGACCTCGGAGAAGCGAGGCCATATCGAAAGTTGGGTGAAACCCAACAAACCTGCAAGCAAACAACAGTTGACAGATTCTCCTAGGCTTAGAAAAAACCTATCCAGTTCTTCACAACAAAAGGTCCAGTACTGCTGTCCATTGAGAGGAAAATCCTAGTGAAACTTTTCTATTTTTGTCACGGCACTCAGTTTAGTGACATGTTTCTGTTTGTGCACTGTTTAGTAGAAACTTAGATAGACACTTTCTATTTCTTTTAATGTATTGTATTAATCTGAATGAATCACTGTAGCCCAGGTCTGTCTGAACCCATGGGAAGGCATCTTGTACTCCCACAGCGTTGAAGTTCCAGAAGAGAACTCAAATCAAGTGGGTGAGGGAGGAGAACGCTGCACAAGTGCAGTTTATGGACCTGCATAGATTTACATCCAACCGATTTGCAATGGCCTGCAATGAATCCTGATGACCAATACTGGAGAGTAACTGTGGCTTACATTCAGAAGATTTTGGGCTAATTAACACTTAAAAAAAGCAGCTGAAGCATCTTTCTGAGAGTTAGAAGTGTGAATTGGTTGGAAAAGCATGTGTAAAGGTAAGAGACAATGAGAAATTACTGAAGGAATTATTAAAGGAAACTGAAAGTAGAGATTAATTTTTGTAAAGGTAATTCTGCAGAGTTATGGAAAATTAGAGATGGAAGAAACAAGAAATTTGGTTGATGAGTTATGTCAAATGAGGTCTGAACAGATGGGCATCGACACCAACCCAACTGATTTTGCCAGCATGTTGTTATAGTCCATGAGCCAAGGGGGTAAAATAGGGACCCCCAGTAGACATAGTGAAAACTATATCAAATGAAAGCTTATAGACTATATTTTTATATTCTGCTTGTTTCCAGGAGTGCAACCTGTTCTTTGATGACGTAACAGGACGTTTTTACAGGGGGAGGGTGTGGAACCTTTGTATCACTTATAATTATTACAATAACAATAACAAATCATATCTTTCAAAAAACTCATCAAAATCACCTCACATTGATAGATATCATCCAACACGACCCATTTGACAACCTATGGGCAATGAGAGTTTCTTATGTGTTTCCATGGTGACGGTTACCAAGGAAAAGTAAAAAGCCTTTATCTTCGCTTATCAAGTATACAAGTTAATACAAAAGTGACTTTATCAAAGTCGTTTTTTTAATGTTTAGCTACTAATAATCTCCACTGTGTATTGTTAAGTCACAGGAAATGTTTTTTTTTTACAAAAAAGTACTTCCTATTCATTATATTTGAGACTTTACAATAGAATTAGCCTGGGGCCTGGTAACAAGAAAAATCATGTGTCCTGGACAAATGTAGAATATTAATGATTGATACGTTATCTGATTAATTTAACTATGGAGAGACAATGAACAAAGAACTCCGATGATG
>JANCMA020526993.1:0-10307 GCA_024336925.2 Zoanthus solanderi | reverse complement strand
AAAAATGTGTTGCTGTAAAAGGAAATTTAACTATTTGCAAAATAATTCAAGTTTAATTTATCCACGACTCATTCACAGTTCCCTTTGATTATAAAAGGCGACAGAAAAACCTATATAATGTTTAACCAACATGTCTGATCCGTTTGAACGGACCTATATAATGAAAAATATAACTGAGAACACCGAGAAAACGTAATACAGTTTATTTGATAAAAAAAAAACTGTCGGACGAAATCAAGTAACTTTAGATAAAATGTGTTAAGTTAGATTCCGTGTTGGGCATTGAATTGGTTGTTGCTAGATGTTTTAATTAGTTTATTTAACAGCTGATGAGAAGTTACTGGCATTTAAACACGAAATAGGCTTGTTGACGTAACAATATAGCCTAGAAAAGTGCACGTTTTCGCCAACCTTACTGATTAAAATTTCCAAATTATTCCAAAAAAATAATCTTACAAAACTGGAGAATCAAACCTATACCGGTGGAAAGTCAAATATGTAAAACTCTGATCCTCTGATAGCTATGAACTTCCTCTTCCAAACATTCCAATGGCTGGTCGACTTTAGTCTTTCCCAGGCCCATCCCATGTACGCAACCTGAGGAAACGAAAGATTACATGAAGGTAAGTTTTTAACTTGAAAAACCGTTATTTGAAGATTAAATAAACAAAATAAAATGAGTTTCAAGAAAGTAACACTGATTTATTTACCTGAAAAAAAAAATATTCGGACAAACGAAATACGATATCGTTGAAAAATGTTAATCTACGTTGTATTGACATAAGAAAACATTTTAATTTCCAAGTCTGTCGTGATAAGTACACGAGTGGTTTTTCAGAAAGTTTCAAAATTGCACGAGGCCACAGGCCGAGTGCAATTTGAGCTTTTTGAAAAACTCACGAGTGCAATTATTTACAAATTGAACGAAAAAAGTCGTATGATTACTTATTAATAATATACATGCAAAATTTACCTATAGAAAAGCACAACGTACTCGCGAGTTTCCGCGCTCAAGATCTCGTGCGAATTTTATTTACAGCGATGGGATGTTCCTCAAACCTAGCCCATAGTTACAAATTTTAGTGAAGAATCATGTCGCTTCACAAATTTCAGTGTCGTTTTGTGTTTGTAAACAGCAAAAAATGTACCTAAATCAACCTAAAAACATGGCAAATCAAATTTTTTGAATTTTGTAATTTGCACTGGTATTACAGATTTCTACGCTGGTATTACATGAATATTGCACCGCTCTCGACCAATGAGAATCGAGAAATTTTTGCATGTATTTTAACAAAAATAGCAGACAGAGGCCTCAGACAAAGAAAAAAAACTGAATACCGTTTTTCCCAGTATCAAAATAGTATATTAAAGACGTATTCAGGATCCTAAAATGTTGTCGGCCCGACAGACAAACCTGTAGGCACACCTCCTCCCAACCCTCCCCTCCTCCATCCACGCAAGATAACATGTAAAAATACTGTCTGTTCGCGTGACGTCATCAATAAACTTAAGAACGAGGCGCCGCCATGTTGGGGGAGCATTTATATTCAAAATGGCGTCTTCTAAAGCGAACCCTTTAGACAGAGGCAATAATTCCAAACCTATTCTCCCAGAATATGCCTCCAAACTGGATAAAGGCGTCAAGAAAAGATTTCAAATTTCGCGCGTGACCGGTCATACAGTATAGTGTTTTTAAAATTATAGTTCTAGGAGTTTTACATATTGCATTTTGTAGGCATTTGAAACTAAGCTGTTAAGATAGATAGCTCATCTTTTTTTGATAAACAATTATTGAATTTATTCAAACAACCAATGCTAATGATACACCAGCGACTATTCGTCAAGTAAAACTGTCAAACTGATATTTTAAAATTCTTTTTTTCTTACCTTTGAGATTTTTTATACCATATTTTCTTGCTTTTTAAGTTTTCTCTAGAATTGCTTTTTGAATAACAGCGTTTAAATCTTCTTCCGAAACGTCTTCCGAAAAGCGTGAAAGGGCCGCCATATTGAATTACTTGTTTTCATCCCGCAGATGCTATCTATCACCTGATAGATAGTGAGTACGGTAACCAATCAGATTGCAGTATTTGCGATAGATAGTGATTAGATTTCTACTAAATATTTTTATCTCGATGCATTCCAACGTGCAGTTTTTGTATTTACTATTGTTCTTTGCCGTCGGCGTCACCGTCCTTATTGCTCAAGGTCCCTATAATGAATGTAGCGGTACAAACCTGAAGTTAGAAGATTATAAAGTTTAGCTCTGCAATGAGACAACAATTGGAGGTCCTGCTTGGTACATTTCAGAAGAAAATTACTTTGAACAGTCTCACTAGGTAGAAAAAATATCTGTACATGATCAATTCAGAAGCGAGCTTAAGGATAAAAAATTATTTTCCTTGATGCTGCTGCATTGAGAATTTTCGAAACCCCCCCTTGAGGAGTAAATTGTTGCCTAATGTTGGCCCTCGTGAAGCCATCGAAATGACAGTTGACAAATAACTTATGCAAACACTTAGTTATTAACATTTACAACAGGGTTTTCACTAATAAATTATTACTACAGTTTGTATTTAATTACTGTTGTAATACAAATTGCTTATTTTTGCACCAAATAAAACATATTTCAAACCATGGCGGAGTTTTTGAAGTACCAGGGTATGGGTTATATTTAGTTAAGTTGATTTTTAAGCAAAGAGAGAATTGAAAGTATAAGTTTTGGTAAAAAAAAAAAGCCATACCGACTATACTGTAACAATAGGCTCTTTGCAGTTGGGATCACGTGACAGACAGCTACCTTAAATCAATTAGCTATGGCAAAGTGGCATCCAGAAATGGAAAGTAAAATGGCAAAGTTTTTAACTATTGACTTCAAATATGTAAAAAATGGCAAGCAACAGAAAATAGGATATTTTGTAAGGATTTGTATGACTGGAGAGCAAGCCTTGCTCTCCAGTACCATTTTCACATACATTTCATTAAAAAAAATTTTTGATTTTATATTTGCTGTCATTTTTAAAGAACTTAACGTTGAGACTTGAAACTATGCCTAACTAATTTTAACCTGCTCTTTTCATTTCTGAACATCATTTTCTCATATCTAATTAATTTAAGGTAAGTGTGGTCACGTGAACTCTAACTGCAAAGGGCCTATTTCACTTTTGTCTCTGATTTTGAAGTCTCGTGATCTAGCAAAACGGACACTTTGGAGAGCACAGATTAGTCAATGACCACGGTCTGTCGAAGTATGCATCTGGACTTCCACCGGTTGCCTCTTTTTGTATTGTGTATCAAGCACTATTTTGCACAGTTTTGCACTATTTTGCACTTGTCAGGATTGGCACGGTCCTTGAACATTCTAGAAAGTCCTGGAACTGGGAAAGAAATTTCCAGGCCCTGGAAATTTCTGAAATTTGGGTCGTGGTCCTGAAAATCCTGGAATTGGCACAAATTCTCTCTTTTGACTTTCTTTTGTTAAAATATTTATATGATGTTACAATGTTCTAAAACAAATACAATACTTGGCCCTGTGCTAAAACGTCAATCTGACGCAACTGTTATCTTATGTATTTCTAGGGTCCCACGCTACGGGGGTGCCCCCCACTTTTTAGCCAAGTAATGTTTTTTTTTCATTACCTGAAATAAAAATAAATTAACATAATTATATTTCCTCACTTTAGACATGTGTGGTTAGCGCGTGTTTTACACGTGTCTAACAATGGTTAATACTTTCGAGTTGATAAAGAAACCATTGCAGTGTGCATATTTTTTGCAATTCGCATATATATGTTATAATGTTGTGAACATCGCATATTTTATTACCTTCGCTAAGGTTATGTTTAAGCCGGCGTTTGTTTGTCTGTCTGTTTGTTAGCAAAATAACTCAAAAAGTTATGGACGGATTGTAATCAAAATTTCAGCGAATGTTTGGATTGGTACCATGAACAGATGGTTAAATGTTGGTGGTGATCCGGAAGAAATCCTGGATAATGGATCACTTTTAGTGTTCTCCCCACTATTTTTCACCAGAGTGGCGGCTCATTAATATTTATGAATATATACTACAGTCCTACTACAATACTATACTACAATTGCTCGAGCGTAGCGAGAGCACATCTAATCTCAACAATGTCCAGGAGCCAAAAATGAGTGCATGTCAGCTTTCGTGTTTCTGGGTTCTGTCCATGGTATCCTCGGCGCTTTTTCGGGCCTTCGTTCAAGAGCAGATTGCTGTCAGCAAAGGTCGAAAGAACAGTCCAATTCATGACCATGTTAAACACAGTACGTAATTCCCAATCTCGAGCACTTCCCTTCTCATTGAGAACAACTAGTTTGAGTAAGTTCTTTTGTAGGGAGAGTGCCAAAATGTTTGTTTTTTCGAGAGCAAAAATTTTGTTCAAATTCAGAAAAATGGGTCATTTTTAGGTTTAGGACAGCTTTTAACCAGCGAAAAATTTTCTTGGTCTCTCAGATCTAACCATAGTGGGGCTTCGGGTTGATAGTATATATAGCAGCTTCAATTAAACATTGGTCCCCTTGTGTGGGCCCTGATTTACTTTCACTAAGTGGGTTTTGCTAAAGATTCACAAACACGTATACCTAAATCCCGTCGTCCTTTTGCTTAACCTGTTTATATATCTAAATCATTTTTAGTTATACTTTTTTTAAGTAAAATTATTGAGTATATTAAAGTCAGAGTATTCAAAAGTTCTAAAAGGAATTGTTATTACGTGCTACATATCCATTAGGACGGTTCTACTTACTTTAGGGCGGTGCTAAGCCAACTTTCAAACAACACACGTCGATCATACTTCTGCTAGTAATTGTGAACGGAAAACAATAGTAATAAAGTAATAAATACCGTGTCATATGTGGACAGATTTTGGTTGAATTTCAGCTTTTCCTACATAAAATATTTCATAAAACCTTATTACAAATGAATATTTGTTACAATTAGTTCACTTTTCTTCAAAATTGCCGTAAAATCAAAAGCCCAGTTTCTACTACTTATTTTGGTCTACCATGTTGGAAAGAAACGCACGCACTTGAAGGCAGCAAGCATTAATGCCTATGCTTAAGTATGAACCAGCTCCAGCTTGACAGATAACCGTTTTTTGAAGTGAATTTGTCTGCAAACACTCCGTCACTTTCCAATGAACCATCCTACATTCGCTAGGGTAAGAGGCATCCAAAATCTTGCTCGAAACTTGCCATCGAGCTCGAAACGAAAAGTTATAAATGCATATTTTAATGATGTTGATACAAATATCTCCACTCACATTTCTGCGCAAAGGTTTTGAAAACAAGCAATAGAACACAGACGTTTTAAACTTTGCACGCTGATCGACAGGACTGGGAACGTAGGCCCCACCTGCATGTTGCAACAAAATCAGCGTCGACAAAACCAGGATCGGATCATCGGATCGGATCACAAGATCGGATCATCGTGTTTTAAGAGAATTCATTAAAAAGTTACGTTCCGGGGAAGTTTTTGACCGATTAGCTAAAACAACTTCAGTTAACGCCAGTGTCCGTCGAGCTGTAAGACTCCAGTCAGTGAGCCCTGCAGTAAACATTCCCTTCCATTTCTTTACAAATGATTCGGAATCAAACAACAACAAATTGAAAGCGAAGAAAGGAAGGAAACCATCCAGAAAACCAAACGGATTGGAACCATCGAGGCTGTGAAAAGCATTGCCGAAGAGGAAGAAGAGGAGTTTGCATAAGCCATCGGAGGCACATCACAGAAATACGAATTGCGTCCAGAGTTCGTCAAATTTGTTGTCACCAACTGCATGAAATGGAAGGTGGATGAACGCGCCTATTATCTTCAAAAACTTCAAAGAGCTACTATGGAAGAGCTATATGCCCCTGAGAATCCTGAAAATCGTGGGACAGGTACCACAAAGCGTAATTAGAAGATAAGAAGTAAGTTTGGTGGAAGACAAATCAGATATGGCATCTTCTCATTTTGACGACAGCGACTTTGAGGGAGACCGAGAAGGCACAGATTTGTGTGCCAAGGAAGAGATGCCAAAGGAACTGATTATTAGCCGTCTTACTAGTCTTTTGGAAGATGACAGACTACAACACTTGTCCAGCTGTACCAGCGAAGAACTGATTGAAAAGGCCAAATTGCTATTGAGTTTAAATAGTGTATGGAGAGGGCCCGTCACCATGAATGGGTCCCCGTCTTTTTCCGTCACTAGCCAATCTCGACAAAGACCAAATTACGTCGTTCTGGAAAACGCCGGTAAAGTGGAATGTGAGTGCGCCCACTGGAAAGCAACCAAGATCTGTTCACACGCCCTGGCTGTTGCAGCAGAAGAAGACGAGATAATATTTATATACCATCGTATCTTAACTGGTATGGGAAACGAAAGATGACCTAGAGGAAAAACCTCACCAGTGCCGCCAATATACATGTTAAAACGTCGACTCTTGGCAACAAAGGAAGACGCCCCAAAAGACAAAGATCAAGCAGGACACCATCGGCAGCTATCGTGGAAAACAACGGAAATCGATCAAAAAGCCGCCAATATAAGCTGAAGTGGCTTAAGGATTCCAAAGATTTTAAGTACTTTGGCTGTGAATCTGCAATTCGCATCAACGAATGAGTATCGCTCATTCATGAAGGATGGGAAGCTGCAAGTTTACTTCGGGCCAACACATTATCACCTCCTTTTTCAATGTATCGTGGCAACAAATGCCAATTTTAATCCACAGACCCATCTTACCATCAGACTCTGACAGGTTGTTTCAAGAAGCGCACAAGCGCCATCTTCAAAATGAATATCAGATTTGAAGAAACTTTGACTTTAATTTCTAGTCCTGAACGACCGTTGTAGATTAATACCTTCTTTGTTTTGTTCACGTTCCTGTAAAGATTTATTTAATTTGTAAAAAAATTGCAAAAGCACTTTTAGGTCAAACATATTATTTTTTGTTCTATTGTTCCTTTTACGTTCAAAAAAGAAATGATACAGCTCGGTTCCATTGATGTTAGTTAAATAGATTATCAATAACAGCTAGGAAAGAAAAGTTCAAAAAGCGAGTATGCCAAACAAATTATTTTCTTGTGCTATTGTTCCTGTTACATTCGGTCTGTTATTGATGCAAGTTAAAATTGTTGATTAAAAAGTAAAACTATTTTAATTAGAATCATCTTAAATTAAAATTATTTTATGTTTTTTTCTTGTGTTTTTTCCGTGATCCGATCCGATCCGATCCGATGATCCGATCCAGATTTTGTCGACGCCGCAACAAAATAAAAAACTTAAGCATTGGCGGGAACTACACGAGCGCATTTGAGGTGAAGAAGAGATGGGGGGATATGGTTGGGCAAATATCAAAAAAGAATTCGAGCACAGCTTTAAGCCTGAAAAAGAAGATTCGTGTAAAACAAAAAAGCAAACAAACTCTGCCGTCGGATTGCAGAAAAAAATCTTGCGGCGTCTTGAGCCGAAAAAAAGATCTTGCGAAGAAAAAAGTGCGAACCTCCCACTCAAATATCTAATGGTCCGTCACCTAATAACTCGAAGCTCCCCAGTAAATTTTCGCCCTATGTTTTTTGTTTTTCGTTGTTTTTCGTTTTTTACTAAATTTATTGAACAAGTTTAAAAATATAAGGGGACTTGTTTTGCTAAACTACCTTGACAATATTCTTTCAAATGACGAACTGCAGTTCTCTATGATGCCTATAACTTGACAGGCTTGTCAAAACCTTATTTTCATCCAAAACTTTTCATTGAATGATCTTTTATTCTTGTAAAACTACTAGAAAAGAAAAAACACTGTAAAATTTAAAAACTTATTGCATAAAAACAGCAAATGTTACTCATGTTTCCTATATGACGTCAACTCCGTCCTTTTGACGTCGGCACGGACCTCGGAGTAAGCAACTGCAGGCAGAAATAATAGGATGGCCCGGAAAATTAGCTTTGTGAATCTTGGGCAAAAATATATATGAGAGGTTCTCGGAGTGGTGATAGTCAGATTGATGGTAGTTGAGAAAGACTTATGTTGCTGTCAGAAATAAGAGACTTGGAGTTCATGATAAAAGTTTGTGTTGGACAATTGTCACAAAGTTACTTTGTATAAATCCGTGTGCCGAACCACACAACATCACCTCTATCTGCGGGTTTGATAACAATGACAATGATGAAGAGCTGACCATTCCTCTTTCGAATGATTGGAGAAACTGAGTTTACAATTAAAGTAACATTAGCAATATTGTGACTACTTTGTTGATAAAAATATCACAAGATTGAAAGTTGCCTTTGGGGTGGAAACCCAGTTGGATTGCGAAGCTTGAACGTCTCAATCAGAAGACAGATCAGTTTGCCTTTTGGAGCCCTGTTAGTCATAAACACCATGTGATTTCCTGAGTTTTACCTGAAAAAAAAACCAAGAACTTAATAACATTGTTCTTTTAGAGGGTTACCGTTAAATGTTCTAATAAGCTACCTCCTCTATTAAGCTCCCTGTCCAGAGATTCAAAATTCAAAAAAGCTTCACTATAACAGCTAATTCTATTGATTTCAGTAATTCAGACAGTGCATAACTCGCTGTGACACAGTTTCTTGTAGTTTAAGGCCAGATTTGTTGATTCTAATATTTTCTTTGAATCCCTTATTCAATTCTCATTGTTTTGTAAAAATATCAAGGAAATCAAAACTGAAAATGCAGTTCATGTCAAAAACTTTATATTTGAAAAATCACTTGATTATTCTCACACAAGCTTTCCACAAAATACCCCAAAATTACACAGAAGCACTGGTAACAGTTATCTGTCACAAAAAAGTTAAGGGAAACAAAATGTCTCCCATGTATCAAGTTTTTGTTAAAACCCGGCTGAGTAAGGACTGTTATAAAGTTTATCATTCATTTGGTGTTTGAAGTGTCCTTGACACAAAGTGTGAGCCAGCACTTTTTACTTACAGTTGTGTCCTTGTAACATTTCCAAAATGCAGATCTTTCATTTTGACATGATGGGAACCAACTCGACTGGTAACACTTCATAAGAAAGTTATGTTGCTCCTCGCAAGCCTCTAGAGCCCTAATAATAATGATAATAATAAAAGTGCTGCTAATAAAAATACTAATGATAATTAAAATAATAATCTTTATTGTGCCATTTCAAATTAATTCAAATGTGGAAATAATTACAATTAAATACAATGCATAAAATTTACATTAAAAAAATCGCTAAGACATTTCGACTATTATTATTTACAAAAAGTAAATAAAAAAAAGAATTGAAAGAAAAAATCAATTGTTAAAAATTTTAAGAATGGCTTTTATATTAGACCAGCTACTATAAAGCAATTGTTAAAATAAAGAACATATTACAATGGTCTGGCTAGCCCTTTTTCAATTTCAAAATCAGTCTCACGAATGTTTGTTGTTGATCTTCTGTTAGCCCTAAAACCTCTTAGGCATAGAAGTGCCCCCCTCGGTAAAGCAAACGAAACCTTGGCTCGAATCCATGAAGTAGTGGTGCTGTACCACAGGCTGCCCAAGCTCAGTGTTGGTGGTAAAGAGTTCATCAGTAATGTCATTTTCAAAAGTTTATAAGACTTTGTATGGGAAATTCTAAGTCTTGCCGTCGATCGTAAAAAATCACTCAAATTGTAAATAATTTGAAAATAAACATACTTTGGGGTTTAAAAGCTGTTTGATGTTGTTTTTTTGCCAGAGAATGGGTTTTAGGTTCTTGTGATTGGTTTGTAGATAACTACTATTAAAAATAGAATTTCCCATACAAAGTCTTATAAAATTTTGAGAATGTCATTACTAATTAACTCTCTACCACCAACACTGAGCTTGGGTTGCCTGTGTCTCCCTTCTTTATGGCAAGAAGCTCTGCTAGCCTGCAATGTTATCTGATACATTATTCGCCCATTCCACCCGTGGTGCTAAAAACAAGGGGGGTAAAAGTCCCTTGTTTGACCTCTATGACCCTTGAAGCATACTTTTGCTTTTCTCTTGTTCTTGTTGCTTATACAACTTTTTGGAAGTAAGATCCTTGTAGGAATCTGACCAAAATTTCACTTTCAGACCCAAAACTTCACCAACTACCTTCCCTCATCATTAAAATATGTAAGTGGAGCTCCTGGGATATAACTACAATTATTATCACTTTGAATCTCCACGCAAAATGCTGGAAATTGTAATTCTGAGCTAATGTTCTTTGCAATATTATTTGGAGAAAACACAGAAAGTGCCGGCCCATTACTTAACTTACTTGAATTACTCAGTGTTGAGAATATTTATAAATTACAAGTTCTCAAATTTTCCCATAA